>CAVNYN010236069.1:0-23970 GCA_963692815.1 Nyctanthes arbor-tristis
TCATGAATGTTTTAATTCTTGTTGTAGTTAAACCCACAATGTATTTATTTTTGTTTTCTTTTCTTCAACTATTCTTTGATAGTAAATTATGTTTACAACAATCATTTTCATCTAAAAATTTCGTTACTTGGTTATCAAAGAAGTTGTATACCTCCATCATAACTTAAAAAGCAAATATCATCAAATAACAAATCCATAAAATTCATTCTTTCTTCATTTTAAAACACACTACCATAATCTTTACAAAGACAAGTTGATTTTATCCTTGAAAAATTAAAACCCTTTAGTGTAATAAAAATATAGTGCACCACATGATGTGAAAGAAAAAAGAATAGAGAGAAATTGGAGAGAAAACTATGAATTATATATATTCCATTAGCAATATAAGATGATTATTTATACATATACAAATGTGTTGCTCAAGAAGACTTGAGCACAAGACAAAGCAACTTAGAGTGAAGGTAAGGAAACTAATTCTATGGCTTCTAAGGTTTCATGGATTAGATAGTCATTCGCGCTATAATTAATTTATGGGTTAATTTCATGAATCGCCCCAAACCTTTAAGTTAAGTATCGGCTAGGTCCCCAACTTTTTTTTTGTCCTCCTAGGTCCCAGCCATTTTTAAATTCATAGGAAAGGTCATTTTGTCACTATTCCGTTAACTTTCCATAAAAAGACCGTTATACCCCTTAACTTTTTAATTTTAAAAAAAAAGTTTAAAAATAATTAAAAAAAGAAAACACCCAACCCACCCCCATACTCCACCCCACCCTACCAACCCAACCATCCTACACCCACATATAATACCAAGAGTAGCCCCCGAAAATGGTAACATTCTAGCGATCGGCGGCTAAAAAGGGGTAGTGAATCCCCATCCTCCCTCTCAATTTGCTACAAGAGCATCACATCCTCTCATTTTAGCCATTCGAAACGACAGGGGCTGCCAGAAATGGCAAGCACCCTGCCATTTTTGGTAGTACAAAGAGGGGGAGACTGCCACCCATTTTGCAAATAGGGTGTAACACCCCAAGTTCTAAGCATCCGAAACGCTACTAAAATCTATTCTATTTATTTCTTTATAAACGCGGAAACTAAAACAATTATATAAATCAGTGCGGAATGTTTTTGGTATTTATATTTCTTAAACACTTCCAAATGAAACCATTGTCAATAATTACCATACTATTCTAAACTTTTAAAATAACATGTAGTCTTTAATGTATGAGAAAACATTTTTAAAAGTTCAATAGTAAATCAACTTTTCTCAATTGGAATCCTCCGTGGAGTCACTGCCAGCTCTAGAACTTGAAATATTTTGATAAAAAGGGGTGAGTGTTTCGAACACTCAGAGAATCACTTGAATAACTTTAAACATGCAATCCATATTATGCAATTAAACACATGTATACATGTAATTAAATATGTGGGCTCACTTTTCAACAAGCTAATTATCTATGTCTGTGGGCCTGCCAAAATGGCAAGCTAAGTCTGTGTGCTCCTGACTAAGGCGAGCTATATTATGAGCATAGTTTCATATTAATTTCATAATTCAAATAGAGCACATGCATAAATGCATAACATGTAATTGCATAATAATTTTCACAAAACATGCACATATAACTTTGAAAACAGTTTTAGTAAAGGAGTCTAACTCATTAAGCTTTTTCCTTATGAGTTTGAGCTAAAAGGCAATCAATTTGGCCTTAAATCACGCGTATCGTCTAGACACAATAATTATTAATTAAAGTTAGAAGTCTCAAAAATAGTTTAAACTAAATAAAAGTATGAAATTAAATTATGAACTTTGATATTTAGGGTAAAATAACCTAACGTTGAGAGTTTTAGACTAAAACGCAACTTAATAAAAAGTTTAGGGCTAAAAATTTATTTTTAAAACCTTTGGGACTGAAATGGAGTTTTTCAAAACCTAAGGGACTAAACTAGGCTACAAAGAAACTGAAAGGACCTGAAATTAAGATAATAAAACTAAAATGACCAACTCGGAGGATCCTTCCCCTCCACCACCGCTGCCACCCGGATAGCCGGAGTGGGGGCCCTGATCATACAGAAACTACGAAAGGACTGAAATGACCATATTTCAAACTTAGGGTCCTGAAGTACTAAATCAGATTTAACTAAAATCAAAATCCCTAAAATTGAGTTGGATCCCCAAACCAAAGATCAAAATAGAGGAACGACAGGGAAGTTATGGTCTGGGTTCAGTCGACAGTGAATGGAGAGGAAGAACGACATGAACGACCATATTCGAATGTGGGTTCGCGACATAGAAGAGGTGCCACGGGTTTGGGGTTCGACCAAGATGGATTCGGGGCAGAGGACTGTGGTTGAGGCTGAATAGTTCAAGAGACAAAGGAAGTCACGGGTTCAAATATGATCAAGGTTGAGCTCCCAATGAAGGCAGTGTGTTTGGGCGTTCAAAAAATTAGTTCATATTGAGTGAAGGTTTGGGTTCAAGGGTGTCAGGTATTCGAACGACAGGGGCAATGGCTGGGGTTTGCGAATTGGATTTAAAATTTGTTCAAAACTTTGTTCGAAGTGGGTTCAATTTCCAGTCGAGCTTAGCTAAGGTAAGGCCTATAGGTTCTTTAGCTTTTAGGTTCTAGTTTCAATTGGAAATTTTGAACAGAAGGGGGTGACTTGGTGTGTGTATATAATTTTCTGAATGTATTTGTTTTGAATGTAGAGTGCATGGAATGAATATGACGTGTGTTGAAATTTCTATTCATAAATAGATGCCAGGGAAAAACGAATGCTCTTCCGATCTCTATGAGTTGGTATAATTTTTCTGAGTCGATGAAACAGTGTGTGTCTCTATGTATTGAATGTAATTGTAGAATATGAAAATGTGTTCTATGAATGAGAGATTTTTGGAGTTCTTGCTGTGAGTGTAATTGGAACTAGTAGACTATTATATATGTACATATGGTATGGGAACAAAAATGTGGAGAGATTCTGTGCTGATTGTGGAAGGTCGAGGAAAGATTTGGTGTTCTTTGGCACAGAAAATTCAGAGGATAAGGGGGTGTTTTCTGCTACAAACGGCAACATCAGGTAGTTAGAGAAGCAAATAATTCTACTGGGTCAACAAGCTGCAAGGCATAGCTTAATCCAATTTGGGCTCAAGCTTTTTGGGCTTAGGGTTTCTTTTATATTGAGTTAAAATGGATAATAGACTCTAAACTTGGGCTTGAAAATAAGAAATAAAACTTGAGCTTGAAAATGACTAAGAACTTGGGCTTATTTAAAATTAAAACAAAATGGCCTTAAATATCAGTTTGGGTTTGGATTAAAGAAATTAAACTATTAGTCAGCCCAATAGTAAAATTGGACATGGTAGGCGAATATTCTCAGATATCACATAATTGGACTCACGTTGAAAATCCAATTATAAGCTCACATTATCCTTAAAATAAATTAAACGAGTGACTCAAATTTCTTTAAAACCCATATCGTGACCAATATCAAAGTAATGGATTAGGATGGTAATGACACGCTTAAGATTTCTTTAAAATCTTTAAAGTAATAATTCTTCATTTAAAAAGATTTCGGTTGCCACAACCCTTTTCCATTAATTTAATTTTGTCCTTGAAATTTAGTTTACTTGTTCTGTTAACTATGGATACTTTTCTAGTATATCAACTTCTCTTTCTCACATAGCCTCTTCACTATTGTGGCTGCCCGCTAAATCTTAACCAACGAAATCTCTCGATTCCTCAAGACATGCACTTTTCTATCACGTGTGGCTGTTGAAACTTCATTGTAGGTCAGATCTTCCCATACCTTAACTGACTCAACATTCACTACATGACTTGAGCCAGGAGTATACTTCCTCAACATGGACACAAGAAATACGTTATGCACTGTCAAAAAGTTCTAGAGGCAATGCCGAACTAAAACTCTTTCCAATATCTCAAAGGGGCTGATGTACCTTGGTCTCAGCTTCCATTTCTTTTCAAAATGAAGTACATCCTTCCACTTTGAGAAAAACTTTCTCCCCAACCTAAAAATCCATCATTTTCCTTTTCTGATCAGTATAACTTTTTTGTCGGTCCAGTGCATCTTTAATCCTTGTCCTGATTTTTTTCAAAAACCTAAACTGTATTCTTGACCAACTCAGGCCCCCACAACTTTCTCGGCAACTTCATCCCAATAAATTGGTGAACATGATAGTCGGCCATGTAGAGCTTCGTATGGGGCCATGCTAATGGTTGCTTGAAAACTATTATTGTAGGCAAACTCGAACAATGGCATATGAGTTTCCCAACTGCCACCCCCATCCAATACACATGCCCTTAGTATGTTCTTCAGTATCTAGAGAGTCTTTTTGAACTAACCATCTGCCTGAGGTGGTAGGATGTGCTGAAATTCAGCTTTGTGCCTATCACCATCTATAATAACTTTCAAAACCTTGAGGTAAACAGTTGATTTTTGTTCGACACAATAGATACCAGCATTCCATAAAGGCATATAATTTCACTGATATAGATCCAAGTAAGCTGATCCAAGTTGAGATTCATACATACTAGAAATGTGTGGATTTTGTGAGTCGGCCTATAATAACCCAAATGGCATCATGCTTACTTGCCAATCTGGGGAGACACTACAAAATCTATAGAAATCTTTTCTTATTTCCACTTTTGGATCTCTAAAAGATTCAGCAACCCTAATGGTCACTGATACTTCTTTTCATGTTTCTCTATGAAAATGTTTCGTACAAGACCATGTACATCTTAGTATCTACCGGATGTGCTATATACAGGGCGAAATGGGCTTCAGTGAAAATCTCACCCTAAAGCTCATTAATCCTGGGCATGCAGAGACGGCCATTGAACATAAGAGCATCGTCAGTAGAGATTTCAAATCGCTTTCCCTTTTCTGTTCCGACTCCGACTCTTATCTTTTCTAGAAACATATCTTCCTTTTGATCCATAATGATTTTGTCTCTTAAGTCACATTTAACTGACAAACTGGCAATCACTGTCGATCTCTGTCTTTGCTGTATGACTACTTCAATTCTCAAGTTCTTGAAATCCGTAATTAACTAATTTTGGACTATTCTAAATGATGATAGCTGACCCATACTCTACCTACTTAAGGCATTTGCGACTACATTAGCCTTACCCAGATGGTATAGGATATCACAGTCATAATCGTTGACCAGTTCCAACCATCTTCTTTGTCTCTTGTTTAACTCTTTCTGAGCAAAAAAGTACTTGAGGCTCTTATGGTCAGTATAGATCTCACATTTACTCACGTATAAGTAGTGACGCCAAATCATCAGAGCATGCACTACATCCACGAGTTTGAGATCATGAGTCAGATAGTGTGACGCCCTGATTTCAATTTAAAACTGAGTGTCACACAAACATAGCTATAACATATATTTTACGCGGAATTTAAAACAAAAATTTAAAAATATAATAAAACTTATTTCATAAACTACCCCAAAAAAATAATCTAATTAATGTATGTGCAAACGTAACAAATCAAGTTGAGGGATAAATTTTACTTCATATAACCAAAACTTGTAACAATAGAAATTTTAACTTGTCCATTACCAAACTTTAAAACATGAGATAAACCTTGCAACACATATGGTTCCCTCAATCCTCCTTGCTCCAGCACCACCCAAACCATCTGAAAAGTGTTAATAGTGGGGTGAGTATAAAAAATTATACTCAGTGGGATTACCAATAACCAACCATAATCGTTACTAAATATGTAAAAACATTAAGGAATCTCTTATAAACATGAGAACATGACAAGAGAATTACCACAACCATGAGAATAATAATTCATGTAGCGCTACAACATAGATCCAAGGCATAATTAAAGTAAACATGGCACCAAGGATAACATGATAACGTGGTACATGGTTTTCCCTATAGGGCTGTGGGTTTAGTAATTAAATCCATAATATTCAAACATACAAAGAACAATAATGGAAGGAAAATACCACATAGTAATCCCACCTTAAAATTTCTTGATGAAAACGTTGAAGGAAACACGTTCGAAAGTTCTCGTGTGAAAAGGAACCAGAAAATGGTCTTCGTGTGTCTTACTATGCATGTTCTATATATATATATATATATATACATACACACATATTAACTAATAGAGCATGATACCAAATGAAGTTACTCTTTGGCACGGGTGAGAAATTAACAAATTCCAATAGCATATGAATTCGTATTCCTTTCCTGAATTCCAATAAAATAATAGTACTAATAGTAATGATAATAAAATAATGACAATAAGAATACACACATACACGGCTGGGGAAAATATATAATATATATATACACTAACTACTCTTAGCCTCACTAACTTGAGTTCAATAAGTCCAATTCGACTACTACTTTAGCCATAACTCATGATTAATTATGATCTCCCCAACAAGACCAATATTGACATCGAAATTCCAACTCTATTAGAACTCAAAACTCAGCCGATAATATTACTTGTCATATCTACGTCCTAGCCCTACAAGAATAAAAAAATAACTAATTCGGTCATCGAAGTTTTTTTGAAAAATTCTGGGATGTTACAGGTGGTTCCCCTCATACGGTCTCATCTGCCTAGATGCATAGGCAATCACTTTACCTTTCTGCATCAAAACACAACATAAGCCCAATTTCGATGCATCACTGTCGATTGCAAATCTGTCGGAGCCATTCTTTAGCTCTGGAAAACTTTGTTCACACTTATCCATCTAAATGAACTTTTCACCCTTTCAAGTGTGCCATGTCATTGAACCTACTATCTCGGAGAAGCCCTCTATAAATCACCGATAATATCCAGCCAAACCTAAAAAGCTTCTCATTTCAACGGTGTGGATAGGTAGAACCAATTAGTAACAGCCTCAACTTTTACAAGGTCTACCTCCATCCCCCTGGCTGCCACTACATTGCCCAAGAACCCTATGTGATCTAGCCAAAATTCACACTTCTTGAATTTGGTGTACAATCTTTCCCTTTGTAGAGTTTCCAATACGGTCTTTAGATGTTCGACATGCTATCTCAGACACTTCGAGTATATTAGGATGTCATAGATGAACACGATATCAGACCTATCCAAATACTCATGAAACACTCTGCTCAACAAGTCCATAAGTATGGCAGAGGCATTCGTCAGACCGAATGGAATTAGGGTAAATTTATAATGCCCATAACAGGTTCTAAAAGTCGTTTTGGGTATATCTGTTGACTTGATCTTTATTTGGTGATAGCCTAACCTAAAGTCAATCTTAGAGAAGATAGCTGCTCCCGTCATCTAATCAAATAAATCCTCAATCCTCGAGAGTGGGTGACGCTCTTCCGATCTCGTCAACTTATTCAGTTCACGATAGTCAATACACATTTTCATACTCCCATCCTACTTCTTCATGAATAGGACAGGTGCTCTCTAGGGAGACAAACTTGGCCTAATAAAGCCCATCTCTAAAAGTTCATCTATGTGAACTTTTAACTTCTACAGCTCCTTCAGTGCCATTCGGTAAAGAGTTTTGGAGGTAGGAGCGGTTCCTGGTACTAGGTCAATGGTAAATTCCACCTGTCTATCGGATGGGACACCAGGAAGATCTTCAAGGAACACAATGGGGTACTCTCGTACCACTGGTATACTTTCCAGGAAGATATCTTCAGAAGGTTTTCCTTGAAGGTTAACGAAATATTCCTGGCAATCTGCCTTTGCTAATAGCTTCCTTGCTTGAAGGGCTGAGATAAAGCTGGGTATTGCCTTATTCTTTGACCCGTAAAACTTAAACTCCTTATTTCTATTCTTTCAAAAGACTGCTTCCTTTTCATGACAAATTATGATAGCCCGATTAGCGCTTAACCAATCCATTCCCAAAATTATGTCCAAGTCCTTCATATTAATCACATTTAGACTGACCTTTATCTTCATTCCATCAAAATCTATCTGTGCAGCCTGAGCTATCTCATATGTATCAATCAATCCATCTTATGGCATACAAGCATCAACTACGCTATTAGTTTTCTCCTCATACCATGTTCAATCTAGCTAGGCATGCAATAGAATCAATTAAGACATCTATAGGAGTGCCAGATACAGATAAAATATCTACTATCATGTCCGGATCCTCCATGACATCCTCGTGGGCCATGACAAAGATCCTAGCCTTTCCTTTCTTTAACTAATCAGTGCCCCTGCTTGGCCCACCATTCTTACACTCATAGGTAAAGTGGTCTGGCCGGCTACAACGACGACAGATGTTCTATCCCATTGTACACTCCCTAAAGTGGTGCTTCTTACACTTTTGGCATTGAGGAGATACAACACTCTTTTGGCCACTACTTAACCCAATGTTCTAGCTTTTATACTGTCCCGATCCCTAACACCTGTTTCTACTCTGGTAGGGCCACTTCCTCCTCTCCATGATCCTTTTGAGCAGTCTGGCCCTTGACTTTCATACCTGAGTAGGCGACCGTCTGAGCCTTTTTCACTAGCTCACTATAGATGGGGAGATCAAAGGCTAACGATCTACTGGATCTCATGCCACAATCCTCTTTCGAAGCACCTGGCCTTCATATGCTCGGTGCTCTCCAAATGCAGTGTGAAGCTAGACAGCTCTTCAAGCTTTTTTTTATAAGCTGTGATGTCTCTATCCCCTTGCATGAGTTGCAGAAACTCTATCTCCTTGTGATCACGAAGGTCTGGAGAAAGTATTTATCCATTATCTCAGTTTTAAACTAAGTCCAAGTCATGTTCTTTAGCTTTTCGTCAGTTCTGGTACGGGACGTTGACTCCCACCAATGTCTAATCCCACTGATCAACATGAATTAGATACACAATACTTTCTGATCCTCTGGGTATGAGATGTAGCGGAAAATCTTCTCCTTAGTGTGGATCTGCTTATCTATAGCCAGTGGTCCGCTCTCACCGTCAAATGTCAGGGGATGGTGCTTATAGAACTGCTTGATGATTGGCACCGCAGGGGCATTTGGAGGTGCTGTTGGTGCTGGTAGCAAAGCTAGAGTTTGGGCCTGCCCTATTCTTTCCACGATTCAAATAAGTTCTCTGAGCCTGTCTATTTGTGCTAGACCCACCATTTCCTTACAAAACAAAGATATATGTGTTGTAATAACTTGAAAGCCATACATTCCAATACAATAAGAAATATTGATGAACAAATTCAACGAACATGAAAATTTTTCACTTATTATTATTCATCAAAATCGTCTGAAAGGAGTACATATATCAAAGGAGCATCTAGTGCTCCAAGAATTGAACTTTTGTAGCTTTCGTTTGCTCTTCTTCATTAAATGTGTCTATTAGATGTCAGATGAACTGAGCCATGGTCATCTGATATCCAAGGTTCCTAGCTCGAATAGGAGCTCATAGCTTTAGTTTGCTCTTCTTCATTAAATGTCGGATGAAACGAGCGTGGCCGTTTGATATCCAAGTTCCTGGCTTGAGTATGAGCTGCATGAACATGACCATATGCTCACTTTTGGTCCAGTTAGGGTCAGCTACAAAATTCTCATATATTAACCTGGCTACCTCAGCTTGTCCATATCTGTTGACCAATTACAAAAGATCTAGTTCGTTAGGGTCTTTAATAACTTTTAGTTATATTTCGAGGATTTAAAAGAAATTTTCTTTTTTTTTTATGTTGGTTATGCCTTTCTTAAAATACAAGTTATGATCATATTATGCTCATTACCTGTAACGCCCGAATTTGAGAAGGTATTTGGGTCGCTAGCTTGATTTTTCTTGTTAACTTTTTAAAATAATAAAATGTGAAAAAAGACAAAATTCAATAAAGTATTTTAACGAGCACCATAGAATATCAATCTTTAACGATTGTAATAAAATAAGTAAAGATCTCACATGTTTTCTCCACGATTAACAAACAATTTCCAAAAGACTAATTTTTTTCAAAACATAATTTAATTGTGGCCACTATTCATTATTCCACCACTGGCTCCGAAACATGAAACTTGTTAAATTTGAAAGAATGAGTCTATAAACTCCATGCACTATTTACATTCATATCACAATAATACACATAACCATGCAAACCAACATGCTCCTTAATAAGCATGAAATTCATAGGCCTTTTAATAGGCGAGACCTTTTAATAGGCCAACATCATAAAGCACCTCTTAATAGGTGAGATTTTTTATTAGGTCCATGTAACACATATGCCTTTTAATAGACAATAACATCAAACTCACATTAATCATGCATATCACTATAATATAAATCAAATAAGTGCGCACGTTTAAGAAAATAAAGTTTCTAAATAAGGAGCCTACCTTGTTATGTTTCAAGTAGAGCTCTAAATTCTTGAAAAAGAAGTTTTTCAACTATCCAAGCGCTCCGTCTAGCCAATAAAGAAATTTAATTAGGATTAGAATTCATAATTTAAGGTTTTATGATATAATTAATATTTAAGGACTAAGTTAGAGATTTATAAGAGTTAGAGGAATTCAATTTAATATGTTTAAATAGTTTGAGGGTCAATTTAATTTGAATTAAAAGTTTGAAGACTTATGTGATTAGAATTTAAAGCTTTAAGGACTAAATATATAAAATTTGAAAGTTTAGGGACCAATTAGGTAAATTTTGAAAGTTTGGGGCCGAAATTAATTATTTAAAATGTTGGAGACCAACTTAAATTTAGATAATAACTTTGGGGTCAACTTAAATGTCTTAGAAATTCTTGGGGTCAATATTTGGGTTGACCGTTAGTTTATAACTAATTTATATGTTTTTAAAACTTTTGAGGACTAAAATGCAAAAACCAATGGTTATTATTTGAGATGTAATATTCTTTGGACAAAACACCATGGAGAAAGAGCAGAGAACGTGCACAGGGAAATTTGAATATGGCTGGGATCTTTAAAGTTAAATTTTCCGACCAAAACTCAGCCAAATCGAAGGGAAAATAGGCAAAAAGGAAAGCTCCTAACGAGCTCTACCCATAGAGGTAAGTTTTTAAAGGTATTATAGTACTTTTTGGTAAAGTGAAGGGACGGTTTGGGAGCTTTTCCGGTGAGTGTGGTGGTTTTCCGGCGAAGATATTTACATATTCGTGTTCCTCACAGCAAAAGCAAGACGTAGACACCCATTTTGCGGTGTTTGGTGAAGAAATGAAGATGGGCCAATTTCCAAACTTGCTCAATTTCCACCGAGCCACTGATTTCCAGTTTTTCTCTTTATTCTTGGTGTTTGTTGTGGTAGATATTGATGATTTCTACAATGTGTATATGAAGTGTCTTGGTAATATCATCTTCGTATGTATTTTGTTTGATGTTTTTGCATGGTATGGAACATAATGAGATGCAAGAGCAAAGAGGGGAAACTTTTACCTTGACACAAGAGGATCCTTTTATTACTTGAGTTGTGGATTCCTTTGAATTCTTGATTAGCTTGTTACACAAGAAGGTATATGAAAATGTTAGTTTCATTGGTTGTGGAAGAAGATGCTTATGTGAATGAGAAGAGAAAGTGGAAACATGAGATGAAAAGGAGAGGAGCGTTGCCTGATTTCTTTTTGTCTTGGTCTCAAATGAATGAAAAGCTTGGTTGTGGTATTTATATAGAGGGTAAATGAAAAAGGATTGGGACTAAAGTGTAGGTTCTTGGAAAGTTTTGGCTTAGTAGAGATAATTAAAAAGTTGCAAAGCTTATTGTACAATCTTGATAGCTCTATTGATATTCGTGAAGTTTGATTTGGTCATTAGAATTAATTCGATAAATTTGAATCATTGGAGTTGAACTTAGTTTTTGTTGTAAAATTACAATTTTTCCATTCTCGTAATATTATTTCATTTGGCTTAAACGGGCGCGTCATTGAAATATGACTTTTCAAATCTATTTGGATAAATCATAGCGACATGTGGATTATAATAAAAATTTTTAGGTAGAAAAATTTTTCGGTCGCTACATTACCAGCTCAAACTGTAATAAAACTTTTTTTTTCTTTATTACGATATGATAAAGACTTTTAAGTTTTCTGTAGTATCTTCTAGTCTATGTCATGTAATTTTCCTTTCTTAAATGCATGCATAAATTTCCAACAGATACAAAAATACATATAACTTACAAGATCATATCTAAGTAAATAATTATTTGAAAGAAATAAAAACTTTACCTGGAGTTGGCGATGCGAACGATAGCGGGTGGCAGTTAAGTTAAAATAGCCAAATTTCTTTTGAAAATATCCTTTAAGTAAGTCTACAGAAACGTAAACTTCACTCTGATACCAAACTGTAACACCCTAATTCCAAGTACCCTAGACGATACTAAACTTCTTTTTTATTTCTTTCTTTATAAATGCAAAAACTAAAACAATTATATAAATAAGTGCAGAATTTTTTTTCTTTTTATTTAAATAACATAATAATATTTCTTAAACTAATCCAAATAAAATCATTGTCAATAATTAACAAACTACTCAAACTTTTGAAATAACAATATGTAGTCTAAAACTTATTCAAACATGGGAACGCATTTTTAAAAGTTAAACAGTAAATCAACTTTTCTAAATTGCCATCCCCAGTCGAGTCTCGGCCTGCTCTAGAACCCTAAATGTTTTGATAAAAAGGGGCGAGTGGGCTCTCTTTTCAACAAGCTAATTGTATATGTCTAGCTCGTCAAAATGGTGAGGTAAGTCTGTGGGCTTCTGATTAAGGTGAGCTAAGTCTATGGGCTCCTGATTAAGGTGAATTACGTTAGTGGACTCCCGATTAAGTGAACTATATAGTTAGCATACTTTCATATCAATTCCATAAATCACATAGAGCACGTGTATAAACACAAAACATGTAATTCTCTCATAATTTTCATAAAATATGCCCACATAACTTTAAAAACAGCTTTAGTAAAGGAGTCTACCTCATTAAGCTTTTCCCTTTTGAGTTTGAGCTAAAAGGTAATCAACTAAGCCTCAAATCACGCGCCTCGCCTAGACACAATAATTACTAATTAAAGTTAGAAATCTCAAAAATAGTTAAAACTAAATAAAAGTATGAAATTAAATTGTGAACTTTGAGATTTTGGGTAAAATAACCAAATTTTAGAAGTTTTAGACTGAAACACAACCTAATAAAATGTTTAGGGCTAAAAACTCATTTTCAAAACCTTTGGGACTAAAATGGAGTTTTCTAAAACTTGAAGGCTAAACTAGGATGAAAAGAAACTAAAGGGACCGGAAACAAAGATAATAAAACTGAAATGACCAGCTCAGAATTCCAAAACTACTAAAGGACTGAAATGATTATATTTCAAACTTGGGGTCTTGAAGCGCAAAATCAGATTTAACTAAAATCAAAATCCCTAAAATTGAATCCAACCCCCAAATCAAAGAGCAAACCAGAGGAACGACGGGGAGGTGATGGTCTTAGGTTTAGTCAATGGGGAATGGAGGGGAAGAATGACATGGATGACCTTCGTGGCAGAGGAAGAGATGTCGTGGGTTTGGGGCTCGATCGAGATGGTTCAGGCTAGAGGACCGCGGTCGAGGCTGAAAGGTTCAAGGCAGAGGTTCGAGAGACAAAGGAAGTTGCAGGTCCGAGTATTGATTGAGGTTGAGCTAGTGGTGAAGGCGGTGTGTTTGGGGATTCTAAAAATCAGTTTGTATGGCAGTGAAGGTTCAGGTTCAGGTTTAAGGCTGCTGGGTGTTCAAACGTCAAGAATGATGATTGGGGTTCGTGAATTAAGTTTGAAGCTTGGTTAGAAGTGTGTTCTATTTCCAGTCGAGCTTATCTAAGGAAAGGCCTATGGGTTCTTTGGCTTTTGGGTTCTGGTTTCAATTAGGAAATTTGAACAAAAGAGGTTGCTCGGTGTGTGCATTTAATTTTCTGAGTGTTTTTGTTTCGTAGTACAGAATGTATGGAATGAATATACCTTGTGTTGAGTTTCTGTATGCAAATGGGTGCAAGGGAAAAACGAATGAATGAAGTTGTGAGTTGGTGTAATTTTTCTTAGTGTATGAAAAAGTGTGTGTGTGTGTGTCCCCGTGTAGTGAATGTAATTGTACAATATGGAAATGTTTTCTATGAATGAGAGATTTTTGGATTTCTTACTATAAGTGTAATTGGAACTAGCTGACTATATTATATATATAGATATATATATATATATATATATAATAGAAGACAAACGTGGATAGATGTTGTGCTAATTGTAGACAGTTGAGGGAAGATTTGGTGGTCTTTGGCACCGAAAATTCCGGGGATAAGGGGGTGGTTTCTATTGCCAACAGCAACATCAGGTAGTGGGAGAAACTGATAAATTCAACTGGGTCAACAAGCTATTTGGAATGGCTTAATCCAATTTGGGCTCAAGCTTTCTGGGCTTAGGATTCCTTTCATATTGAGTCAAAATGGATAATGCTCTAAACTTGGGATCGGAAGAGCGTAAGAAATAAGACTTGGGCTTGAAAATAGCTAAGAACTTGGGTTTATTTAAAATTAAAACAAAATGACCTTAAATATTCATTTGGGTTTGGGATAAAGAAATTGAACTATTAATTAGCCCAACATTCAAATTGGACATCGTGGTGAATATTCTCAAACTATTGGGCGCAAGTGCTTTGCACTGTTTAGTTTTATTTTTTGCCAGAATTTGTGTGAATAGTTTAATATAATTTCATATAGTTTGTTAAGTAAAATTGACATCAAAATATTAATAACGTAATCAATACAGATAAGAAGCAGTTATGCTATGCAATTGGGCTCAAGTAAACTACTTGCATTTGTTGAGCAATTCTAAGGAAGACAACAAACAACAAAATCCAGTAAAGCAAAGCGTAATAGAAGTTCAATGCCTAGCACCAGTTGACTTCATCAAAAATCTGATGGAAAATGACGAAAGCAAACAAGATTACAAGAATTGAAAATACATGTTATCTAGATGTTCATACACAATTCTTCAACATTTGTGGAAATTGTTTACCTGTAATTGCAAATGTTATGTAATGAAGATATTTGTGAATTGTTCTAGTGGACATGAGCTTTTGATCTCCAAAAAGTGATGCTTGCATCCTGGTCGAACATACTGCAGGCCCAAGTATCTTGGAAATATTCTACATCATTGTATATTTTACATTCATTGCACTTGAAATATCACTTCGTAAAGTCACTATGAATAAATAGATACAATTATGTCAAAGCTGCTATACACGAAGCCTTTTTCACAGCTCTGATTAGCTAAATGAAGAAAACAAAAAAAAAATTTAGAAAGGTCATTGTATCAACTTGAAAAGTAATTAAATCCCTTTGGAATACGTTCAGACAAAAGATACACGTGGACAAGACAAAAATAAAAAAATAAAAACAATCTAAAGACATTTAATACAATTTTCATGTAAACGTTCAGTTACGAACTATTATGATTATATTTCAGACGGTGGAAGGAGAGGCTGAAAAATAAAAGCAAAAATAAATAAATAAATAAGTTAAATTGGTATGATGACATTAGCTTTGGGAAAAATAGAAGGAAAAATATTGACAAAAAGAAGAATAAAAGCAAGGGGAAGATAAATAGAAAATGAAAAAATTTCAAAAATATTAAAGAATGAAATGTAAACAAGAAATTAAGAACACACTATTTCAAGATGCTAAATAACCCATTTCAATACAATGAACATCAACGAGAACAATCAACAAATAGGCAACTAAGAAAATTTATTCATCTCTTAACACAAAGGACATAGCATAAAAAACACAAAGGAAAGAGTTCCCAAATTAATAGGTCAGTACCAATTGGTCGGGTGAAGAATTGTATTTAGTTCCTACGGCAGCAGCCTTTTTGTTCTCTATTTTCAGCAATTTTCTTTTGTTGTGGTTGTCTTTCCAATTAATTAAAAGAGGGATCAGATGCCATAATTCTAAATTTGAACATGCTATTGGATTGCTTTTCACCCCATTTTATGATATAGTGGAACTAAATCAAAATCTGAGTCATCTTGCCATTATTTCACAAGTTCAAACTACATGTACATAGACTTGATGAAGAAAAATGGTGCCATGAAATTGTTGGGAAAGATCACTTGCTAAACCATTAAAGGGAAGCTGAAAGAAGCTGAAATAGAATAGCAAATCCACAGAGGTGGAAAGTGAAACTAAAACAAACCTACGTAATAGCATTTACTGGGGAATGAGTTTGCATGATAAGCCTACTGAAGGGAAGGCAAGGGCCTCTGAAATCCAGCTTCTATATGTGCTGAGTATTGAATAATGGTTGTATGGGCAAAAAGAAGTAATAGTGATTAGGGACAGTTTGAGATGAAGTTTGAAACTTTAGGATGAAAGTATCATCCACATGCTCATTAAGATTTGGCAAAAAAGCAGTTCCAAAAAAAAAAAAAAAAAAAAGGAGGCATTAGAGCCACATACTACCAAATCACACTTTAAGGAGGCATTATGAAACGTATGAATAAATAAAGCATATATAATGTGAGGCTTACCAACAACTATTTCAAAATTTTATAAAGTAGCCACAACCATTTGCATAAAGCAATATGTTTAAAGCCAAGGCCACTGCAAAAACTTAATATAGTAAAGACAAAATAGCCTAATGTTTAATAAATCTTCAATTCCATGTCTTGCAAATGTAGCAAACTTTTGCTTTTTTCCCCAAAGTGTTAAACTTTAGAAAATCTACTTGTTTAACAATCAAATATATATATTGTGTAAAAATCAAATGTTGAACATGAAGGACAACCAAGATTTAGAGATGCTTGAGTGATGCACTTTCCCAGTTCTTTTTACGTATCAAATCAAATCAAACAACTAAAAATAATACAAGCACTCAGTCAATAAAATATCGATTTAAATAGCAATCTAAAACATTAGCCCAAAATTGAAGTTAACTTAAAATAACAGAAAGTGTATAATATACAGATTAGCCCAAAATTGAACACTATTAATTCTTCCTTACTTCAAATTTGTGTATTTCCAAATTTTAAGCCTAAAATAACAGGTAAAACTTCTAAAGAAATAAGACGGCTAACAAATTCAAATACAAATATAGATAAAATTAATTAATTACCATTTCCTAACCTTAAATCACCCAACATCAGATAAATTAAATTAAATTAAAAAGATTGAATTTACAACAAGCAGCCGCAAAACAAAAATGAAATCCATGGACACAGGCGGAAAAGGTTAATTATTAAAGTAGCAATATTAACAAAATTTGGAAAAAAATAACGTTAACTACATAAACCATCAGCATCTCAGCAGTAGTGCTGAATCACATCATCTAAAGAAGAGCTAAACCATAAGATAAGAATAACTTGTGTATTTAACTTTTTTCCAAATCTTCTCAGCACATATAAATTGAATTATTTTTAACCTAAGCTCTAACAGTAAATTTTCGAGAAGAAGATCAAGAAATTATGAAAAACTAACTGATTAAATTTCATTAGAGCAACATGTCAAACACCTTGCAAGCTCTAAGTTTCATTCCAATTTTCTAGCAAATCCAAATGCTATATCTAGCCTAAACACTGAAACAACGATCTAAAATTATCTACAAAAACTACAAAGGAAAAAAAATAAAAAATTTATACCTCCCACAACAAGCACAACCAAACCGGACAAATGAATTGGAATTGGATTGCCTATCGGAAATTTTGAGGCAGCCAATAAATCGTGTTGAGTTGACAAACGAAGGTCAAGAAATTATATTATTTGAAATATTTGGGAAGCAAATCTCTGGCGAACTCCGTAGCATTCCATACAACCAAACAAAAAGGGAGCAGAGGTTTTTATGTTGAGAAGAAGATTCCAGAGGAAGAGGAGCCACAAAAACCTCAGAAAATAGAGAGAGAGAGAAAGATAGGACAAGAGACTGAGAGAAAAAAAGACGAAGTGAAGGGGTAAAATAGGGAATTGGTTGAAAAAGGTAGGGGCAAAATGGCAGTTCGGCTATGGAACCCGGCTTCAATTTCATACGAACTCAGTCTCTAATTACACACTGACACCTTACTTGACACACAAAATGTCAATTTCTCATTAGTTCTTGGACTCTGTAAAGAACCAAGCCATGAGTCCCTTAGAAATTTCTAAAAAATTGGTAAAGGCCAATGTTCTAAAGAACAGTAAATTGTGAGAGGATGAACATTAACCATGGGAGAAAACATTTGTATATATGCAAGGTGCATACAATTGAACTCGTGTTGGAAATCCAATTATGAACTCATGTTATCTTTAAGATAAAACAGACGAGTGAGACGAATTTCTTTAAAACTCATATTGTGACCAATATCAAAATAATAGATTAAGGTGGTAGTGACATGCTTAAAAATTCTTTAAAATTTTAAAGTAATAATTCTTTATTTACTAACATCCTAGTCACTACTGAAAATGGCAGCGGCCAAAAAATAGGGGGTGCATAACCCCATCCTTCCAATTTATGGTCAGAAATGACAGCAAAATGCTACATGATGCCATTTCCAAAAGCAAATGGGGGAGGGGGATTAACCCCACCTTTTTTGGCCATGGTCACTCTTGGGAGGGGAAAGGTAGGGGTAGGGGTGGCGTGGGATGGGGGCAGGGTAGGGAAGGGAATGGGTTGGTTGTTTTTTAAATTATTTTTAGACCTTTTTTTAAATTAAAAAGTTATGGCCTACAATGGTCAGTTTTATGGAAAGTTAATGAAATAGTGGCAAAAAGGACATTTCTTGCGAATTTATAGAAGGATGGGAACAGAGCCGATACTTAACTCAAAGGTCGGGGACGATTTGTGAAATTAACCCTTAATTTATGTACAACACTTCCACTTAAATGACTATTCTATACAACAATTGTTTCATAAAAAATCTCGTTTGGAAAAAACCCAGTGGGAAAAATACACCAAACTAATGAGACAAAGATACAATTAGTTCTGATCAGTTTTGGTGTGTCTAAGTGCTGTTTCATTAAAACTTTACCGAAAAAACGCAATGGGACAAAAACTAGTCAAAGGAAAGGAGTATAGTTATTCCCTCTAAGTTCGGCCAACTACAGTTCTCATGTTGTGCTATTCATATCTCTCTAATATATTCAACACTTTGAAATTATTCTGCTTTAGATAGTATCAACTCTTCAGGAGTTTTATATTGAGGGTCAATATCATTTATATAACAGACATTTATTACACTTACACAAAAAATATGTCTCGTTAAAACCTTATTAGGAAAAAATCCAAATGATGGCAAAAGAGTACGTTATCCTTTAGATATATCCTTGATGTTGCCTTGTTAAAAAGCTTGTTACAAAAACCCATTGGGAGAAAAAATTATTAGATGGGAGAAAACCTTAGTTAAGAAACCATAATAATATAAATCAATAATCAATCTTAACAATTAATTGAAGAACCAGCACAACAAGTACTAAAAATTAGACCAAGAGAAAAGAAACATGTTACCCATTCGGTTGTCTAAAACTTCCTGTCTTCTACATATATGATTAATTCTTCTTGGTAGACACTGATCATTATAAGTTAAAGTGCATCTAAAGTCTGATCCGTTGTAGCTTTTGCCAACATGAATGTACTATCTATATAGACAACTATTTTCGAAACATAGAACTTGAAATTGATCTTAAAATAGATAACCAAAGCACTTAATGTCATGCTATCATGAAAAATTCTAAAAGCTTTGTGAAGAATTAAAACCATTCTGGTGCAGTGGCTTTGTGATTTAAAGAAACACACAAACGTTAAAAAATTTTCAAAACCACAAAACCCTTTGAAGAATCCAGAGAAATAATTAATAATTATTGGATTAAATAGGATTCATGCACTGAAACCGAATGAAAAAATAAGAATAAAAAATAACCAAAGTTTTGAAAGTTTTTTAAAAGAATTGTTGGAAGTAAAGATTTAGGAACTTGTCAGATTGATGACGTGTTATGAATAAGAAAGAAAAGAAAAAAGAAATAGAGAGAAGTTAGAAAGAAAATCATGATTTATTATTCGATCTACAATACATGATGACTATTTACACATGTACATTTGTGTTGCCCAAGAAGACTTGAAGCACAAAAAAAGCAACTTGGAGTGATGGACAAGGGAACTAATTCTATAGCTTCAATGATTTCAGGAGTTATATAGATATACACACTATAATTAATTTATTAGATCAACAATTAGCCAAATGATAATATTACATGGTTCCTATGAAGTGTTCATGTAGCATTTCTCCATTTTAATTCTATTAAGGGGTCTTAACTTTGATTTTTGTTGCATTTATGTCCCTAACTATTTTCGTTTGCATTTTGTTATTGACCTTCATTAACTAGTAATGTTTCTTATTCCTAAAACATGAATTTATATTTATGAGTTTAATGAAATTGCTTATATATTTTGAAAAAAAAATATAATCATGCTTTTTAAATTGTTCCCCTTTTATTTATATGCAATATTTAGATCAGCGACCTTCCATTAATTAGCAATATTTTCTTTTTTCTTCAACAATTTCCTTTTAGTGACCTAAAAAAAAAATTCTTTTGAGAATTCCATTCCATTATATTGCTTAAATGTTCCAAAAAAATATATAATCATGATTTAATTTTAAATTAATATCTTTTATTTATTACAATATTTTACAGCTATCTTAGTGAAATTTTAGGTAACCGCCACGCAATACAAAACTAATATTCCACCCGCGCGTTGCAACGAAAGAGTGTCTCAAAAAAAATGAAAAAGACAAATGTATTGGTAATAAATAAAAATTATTTTTATACTCAATCTCAAAAAAAGAAACCATATCATGCATTATGAAACACACTTCTTATCTAATCATAGTGATTACTTGATTATTGATTATTAGACGGACACGTGTAATAATCAAATTATCCTTTGATCTGGCCAAAAAAATTTCAAAGAGACAATTAACTCATGAACCTATGATTGTCAAGAGAAGCATCAATAGAAATTTGCATTTGTGCAAACAGGAAACTCAAAATAAGTCTTTAAAAAAAAAAGAAAAGAAAAAGAAAGAAAAGAGCATTTTTTTTTCCATCCAAGCAAGCAAAGTTACAAAAGGGGAGACAGAGACGTTGCTCCCTCTCCACAACCATGTAGAAGAAAAAAGAAAGGAAAAAAAAAAACAAAATACAATGATAAAAAAGTTTGTAACCATGCCTACACCTTAAAAAAATAATAATAAAGAAAAAAAAAACTGAAAGGGAGGATGCAAAGTTAATCAGAGGAAACCCCTATAGAACATTCTATGAACCTTATCAAGAGACCCATTGGGACACCTTCAAGCACCCACTAAGAAAAAAGGACCTTTGGCCATATGAGCTAAGCCAACCAACGGCGTTCTCGTGTCGGTTTTTTGATCAAAAGTTGAATTTCTCTTTTCTTTATGTTTTCCAGAGTAAAATAACTTACCTAAATTTATCTTTATTATCTTTCTGGAGATTACTCTTGTGAATAAAGTTAGCAAACACCTCCTCAAAATAAGTCTGATTGCACTTCTCTCGACAAACTTTGACTAAGAATTCACAGAGCACCATGTATTTTTTGTTTTACCTTAACTTTGTTTATTTTGCCTTCTAATATCTCAATATGCGATGCCCAGCTATGATGAGCAGCGACAACAATTAAATAAACTTTACAATAATCTTTAGTAAATTTTAGATTACGCAGGCAAGTAATACTTTATGACTACAGTAACGAATTGAAGCATCGACTAGAAGATATAGTGTAATCGCCTTTAGAACCATATTAAGCCAGGTTATAACTTCCACAATGAGAGAAGAATACTATCTATTTTAGGCTAATGTTAAATTCGCATTAACTCGTTTGAATATTTGGCACAAATATATATAAATGTTGATTTTTCATATAAGTATATAATAACTACTTGAAATTAATACAAGTCACCAGAAGAATTCATGTCAAATTAATAACATTTGTCAAAAGCAAATATTGAAATTAAGCCATAGTAATGAGTGATAGAAATTAAATTTCAATTAAAAGCTTAATTCATACAAAAAGAAATAACTTTATGAAACAAAAGAGAAGAAAGCACAAACCCAACACCAAAGCTAAATTTTTTAGGCTGAATAATGGACTTAAACATACACTCGTAATTTCAGTTAAGAAAACAAATCCATAATACCAATAGTTAATACATGTTACTCATTTTTCCAAGAATTCCAGAAAACACAATAAAAGCAGAACTAAAGGAATATGTGTCATTACATGGCTCCCCGTACGAACATGTCAAACGGTATTCTAATATATAACGACAATCCTTAGGGTGAGATGCCAATTAAAATCTAACAAACTAAAGATAGGAACAGAGCTTGTCAAGATTGGAACCGTTCATCAAGCATTTACCTCTATATGAATCATCCACTTCTCTTGGTCACTTGTCGGAAATGATTGTAGATTTGTTTAGCTTCCTCATCAACACTTCCATAGCAATGGTTAGTGATCTCCCTAAGTAAGTAAATATTTAACACCCAAATGAAAATAACAAGGGTAGAATGGAGGGGGATTTATGGAGTTGAATGCGGAGGAAACTTAATTGCGACTGAATGCAGTCACGGGGAGAAGAGAATTTGTGAGTGCCTTGCTGATTTCTAGCTATAGAAAGGAGTTAGATATGGAAAGATTGAAGGCTGATGGAAAATAATGAAATGAGGGAGAATCATGGGAGGATATTAAGAGTGCTTTTTACAAGTAATTGTATACGCTCCGTAATATTTTGAGAGACTATAGAGTATAAATTCGAGAATACAAAATATTGAATAATTGTATATACTCTAGATATAGGATTTTGGGTTTTACTTTGGACTCTTAGCGGAGAGGAAGAGGAAGAGTAAGAGCAAGAAAATGATAAAAGCTTGTATATTGTTGTATCTTGCCTAGGGAGAATATATCTATGCAGATAAAGCACCTCGTGCTTAAATTATTTAAGAATGCTAGAGTGATAAATCCAAATCTATACTTAATACTAAAGCAGCGGAGTTTTAAGGCCCCACCAAAATTTTGCAGCCTGAACTCACTAGCTTACCTTTCTTTTATTTTTTTCCCTTTTTTCCTTTTCTTTTATTGTTTTAATCAATTTATTAATATTATTTTTATTATTAACATTTCTTTTCTGTTGGCCTTTAGTGCGTACATCAGCGTCAGTTTTGGGAACTTTCAATCACGCGTTTTCCACTTGCTAGAGAGAAATTCAAACTCACGTCTCTTCCTTTCCCAATCCGGTTCATTCTTTCCCAATTCCATTTTGTAAATTGTTTTCTCTATCTATACAAGTACACAGATGTACATGAAGCTGTTAGCCAACATCGTCTCGCGTACCACTGAGAACATTGCGCTTTCTGTACCAGATAGAAAGGCGTTGATTTTTGGATCGAAGTTCACCAATGATGACTTCGTGAAGAAGCACACCGAACCCCGTGTTCTCTCTGTGGTCAACGCCGATTCAGGGACCAATGGATCTCAGTTTTTTATATGCACTGCGAAAACAGACTACTTGACGGTAATACGTAGTGTTTAGGCAAGTAGTTGAGGGCATGGATGTGGTGAAGGCCGTTGAGAAGATTGGATCTGCTTCTCAAAAAACCTTCCAGTGACTCACAAATGGCGACTGCGGTAAGCTTTTTAAATTTATCAGTTTGATTGCTTCTGGTCCTTTTTTTTCTTTTGGCTCTATGTTTCTAGGAATTAATTTTGGGTTACGATTAGTTGAGAATATTTCAATTTTTACAAAAATTTTCCATGAAAGCGTAAGTTTTGCTATTTGAATTGCTATATTCTATAATAACACAATTAACACTGAATTAAGGTTTATCGAGGTTTTTAATTTATTAATCTTAATGAGTTGCGTGCCTGCTATTTGTAAAAATGTTTGAGTGACAAAAAAATCTCCAAATGAATTTGTCACTCTTAAGCTTTTGTTGTTTCCTATACTAGAATTTGGGTTTTTGAAATTTCTTTTTCTTGCATGAGAAAGGCCTCAGCCTCTA
>CAVNYN010236090.1:0-45473 GCA_963692815.1 Nyctanthes arbor-tristis
TACACGACGCTCTTCCGATCTTAAACTCATGCCTCAATCCAAAGTAAATATTCACCCTCCTACTTTACCAAACATCAACCATGCTCCGTGCAATGCATACATACATTTATTATGATACATGAACATGATTTTTTCATTTTTTGTTTTTCTAAATAGAAAAATAAACAAACATAGCAACGTACAAACTAACTACCAAAACTTTTTTACATCTTAAAAGATCAAACCCAAAGTTTGATCACATAATTCTCTATAAGATATTTGGTCCTTCAAACCTATAATATTACACACTTTGCTACGTAGCAGGCCTATATTAGAAAACCCCCCGGGGGGGGAGGTTGGAAGAAAAAAAACCCATAATTTCTCACTATTCTAGCTATTAGATATACATACGATTGATTATTTGGCTTCTTGACTTGTTGGCTGGTTGTCGATATTATTTTTTTCGTTCTTAGTAAATGAATTATCTAAAGTAAAATAAATTTTCTAATAGATTTTATTAAATACTTTGATTTCATAGAAGAACTTATGACTACACAACAATCTCCTGGCAAGAAAGGCAAAACTACATTGCATTCTTTCTTTAGGCCCGTAAGAAATACACAAAATGAGGAAGCAAATAACCACCAAGATACTCCCGAAAATCAACAATCTTTTCCTTTAGTTGGAAATCAACAATCATCTTTTCCACTTGAAAAGCAACAATCTTCTACTCTGAATGAAACAATGTGAAGACTGCAATTCGCAACAAGATAGATGATGACTTTTTTGCTGATAGTTTGACAATTTTATTGAAAGAGAACTTGTTACCATAATAGATATAGACTCTCTTATTGACGAATTTGCTACAGTAAAAAAATCGTCTGGTCCAACTAACTTTTTAGCCCAATGTACTAAATTTTGAGTAATTGCAAACTTTATAATGCACTTGAGTTGAGTTTGTTTACTATTTTGAAAAATTAGAGTTTATATAGATATATATATAACTTTTTTTGAGTTTTCGATCTGGTACAGCCCACTTTCGAGTGCTGGCTTCGCCATTGTCTTTTCACTAATTGAATGAAGAATCTTTTTCTTTTCTTCTAGATTCTTCTTCTTGCAGGTAAAAACTTGTAACTTGTAAAATTAAAATCAAAGTTACATACAAATAGTTACATGAACACTTTACTTATGAATTATTTTCGATCGCTTATATTTTGCAGCTTGTCACTTGGCGTATTTATTATTTTATTACACTAACAGAAACCTAAACATTGAAACTTTAATTGACTCTCATATTTAGGATTAATGTCTATGGTATGCTTTAATTCCATTTCTTTTATGTTTGTGGATGATTAAGTTCGAGCTTTTTTTTTTTTTTTGGGTTCTCAATCAGATCAAGCCATAATATATAGGAGTAGTTTTACTTTTACCTGAGATTTTTAAGAAAATCCCATATATACTTACTAAACTTTATATATTTCAAAAATACTATATAACATACTATGTTACACAAATTACAAGGTATGTTATATTTTTAATATCTTTATTATTTTTTCTTTTTAATAAATATATTTTTAATACCCCTACTTCCATCCCCTAACCTCGCCCCACCCGATCCACCCCTCCCCGCCAACCTGCAATAGGCCAGGTTCAGGCTAGCGGCTGGCGGCCAAAATTTGGCCAGATTTTGGCAGGCTACCAGCGTCCGGAATCCGACAAGATTCTGGCTAGCCAGATTTGGGTGACATGCTGAACAGAATTTTTTTAATTTATTTTCTTATTTTTACTTTTCTATTTCCTTTTTTCTTTATTATTTCTTTTCTTATTTCCCTTTTTTCTTTCTTTTCCCTCTTCTCCTTTTTTTTTTATTTTTTCCTTTCTTTTTTTAAAGTCATAAAATACAAACTGTTATTCATTTTAAATTATATAATAAAGGATGTCATAATATTTTAAATTTGTGTAACATTGTGTCTTACACAAGTAACAAATATTATTGCACACACAGTGAACATTGTTACACAATAACTTTGAAACATTAACCCAAAAAAAAAAATTAATTCACATAAAATAAATTGTTAACATGTAACATAGGTTATTGTGCGTTTTACACATCTTATTTCACACACACTACAAGAACTGTCACCTGCAGCGATGATGATTTCCGATAACACCGAAAATCATCGCTACAGCTTCGGCTATAGCGGTGACTGTAGGCTATCCCCTGTAACGGCGATAAAATCATGTCGCCGCTACAGGTTGTGGTTATAGCGGTGACAACATTATATCTATCATGGCGACATGAAAAGTCGTCACTATACAATTGGCGGGGAGACTTTCTCGCCTTTGTGAAGGCCTATACCAATGACTTCTCGTACTGTACATACTATGTTCATTGCCATTATTGTAATAATTTATATAATAAATATTTTAAATGCAAACAATGAAATGAAAATCACTTTAGCTCAATTGGTGAAAGGCTTGGAGTGTAAAGGGGAGCTCTCGGGTTCAAGCCTTGTCGGAGGAAAAATAATGCCTCAGTTAAACAAGGCCGAGGCAGGTCAGGTCAAATATTTTTTGTGGTCCAGAATCATCGGGTCTATAGCGGCGATATCCATGTCGCCGCTATAGACGTCGTCGCTACAGGCTCCATAATCATCGCTATAAGGCAACAGGTACGGGCCAATAGTAACAACGTGGTCGTCGCTAAAAGTCATCTCTGTAAGTCTATAGCGGCGAATTTTGGGCCTGTAGCAGTGACATTTGTTGCCGCTATTGGCGACATTTCTTGTAGTGACATAACATAACTTACTATACACATACCAGATTTTGTTAAACTAACAATAGCATTAATAGTTACATACATAACATAGTTTGCTACACATGTAACGAATTATGTAACTGACACAACATACATTGTAACACACATATATTCCAGATTGTTACACTGATAACAGTAAATAACATAGGTTGTTACCTAACTAACATAGTTTGATACATATATTCCATAACACATGTAATATAGAGATTCTCACACATAACAAAGATTGTTGCACCTATAACACATCTATATATATATATATATATAAGCAGAGTTTGTCTGACTCAATTGATTGTCGGGCACAATTAGAAATAATTTTCCCCCTCATCGTCTGGCTTCTTTAAAAAACCAATTTCCTTATTGTTATACTTTTCCTTTTAATCATTTAATTTAATATTGTTATTTTAGAACTCTATCTACATATTATATTTTGGTTAGATATATCTTATATTTACCAAATGGATTTCAATTTTACTCTATCTGATTGTATAATTTCATGATTTTATATTCTTTTACTATATTGTATTTTTCTTTCTCAACATAATACGTCTATGAATGCATGGGTGTAAAGCATAGTAGTCCGTAAATGTATGGGTGAGAAACTAATCTATATATATATATATATATATATAAAATAAGAGAATGGTAACTTTTTCCGCTTATTGTCTGGCTCTATAAGATTTCTGGTGACATTATTTAATTCTTTTCTTGTATTTTTATTTTTATCTTTTTTTTTGAAATTGTTATACTAATTTATTAAACGATATTCACCTTTTCCTTTATTAACCTATATCCGATCCTCAGTTCACGGTGATTTATTTAGCTAAATATTTCGAATTAGGGATTTATTACTTATTAAATTGATTGTGAAATTAATTGAGAGTTCTATTTAAAAAACACATAGTAATCTTTATGATTCGAAAACACATGCGTAGCACGTCTTTAAATCAATAAATTTCTAAAAATCTATAACCTTAATTGTAAATTTTAATTTTTAATGATTTTTGAAAAAATAAATTTATATGATTATTGTAGTGCAATAATGAAATTATTATTTTCTAAATTATAGTACTCCAATTTTTCGATTTTATAATTAAATTGAAACTTTTTTATCATTTCCTTTGTAAGATTTTCCGCTTTATAAAATTTTGGGTGACATCATTTAATTCCTTTTTGCATTTTTATTTTTATCTTTTTTTGGGGGGAGGGGGGAAGGGGGAGGGAATTTTACACTAATTTGTAATGATTTTTGAAGAAATTTTTATATAGTTATTGTATTGCAATAATCAAATTTATTTTTTTAAAATTATTGTACTCCAATTTGCCATTCTATAATTAAATTGAAACTTTTTGATAATTTTCTATGTAACAAAAATTTCAGTTTGTCGTTTTAAGTATAGTCTTACCATATTTGGAGTCAGATTATTTATTTTAGAGATGGACTAAATATTGATATGATTGCACTGTAATAGTTATTCAATAATTTCTATTAAAAATTTTGCTTTATTGAATCACTCAATTAATTTTTATTTGTATATGTATAATTAACTGGTGTTGTAATTCAAATAAGTACTGTAGTAGTTAGGTTTCTCACGTTCTAGACAAGAGCTCTTGGGTTGGAATACACATGCCCCTCCCCTCCCCAATACCCACTGTATATTAAAAAAATAAAAGAATTGATTGCTACAAAAAGTGTTACCGATAAATAAATTCAAATATAATAAAATTGTTATAAAAACTTATGTCTTATAATGTTAATACGACTCAATTGGCTGTATTAATAATTTATATTAAATTTTTGTATAGAAATTCATTGACATTGGTTATTAGAGTAATTATAGAGAGACGTGTTTATCTGACATGAATAACTGATATTGGTTTCCCTCCCTTCCCCTATACGCACTATATTAAAAAGAAAAAAAAAAGAGTTAAGTAGTGCAAAAAGTGTTGCGCACAAATAAATCTAAATATGATGGAACGGTTATAAAAAATTATGTCTCATAATACTAATATATGAATCAAATAGCTGTATTAATAATTTATTAAATTTTTCTACAAAAATTCATTGACATTCATTATTAGAGTTATTCTAAATAGACATGTTTATCTGGTATAAATAACTCATATATTTTAGTTGACAAACATGAGTTGGTTGTTTATATACAAGTGGTGAATTTGAAGGCCTACAATTATCCCATACATTTTCATACCAGATAAACATGTTTCTCTAAAATTACTATTATTATTATTATCTTTAGATATCGTGCAACGCACATGTGAGAATTTTAGTATTATTTAATAATAATATAGATTGTTATAGACATAGTAAATATTATAGCACTTATAACACAAATTATTTAACATATAACATATTTTGTTAAAAAGCAATATTACAAAAGTATTACAAATTAAATGAAATGTTAAGAAACATGAGCCTAGAAATAACGAGCTCCGGGACAGGATTTTGACTGAAGCCTATTCTATCCCGTATGCTGCACATCCCATAGGTACTAAGATGTATCGAGACTTGCGCGAAACCTTTTGGCGGAGAAACATGAAGGAATGCATTGCCAAGTTTGTTGCAAAATGCCTGTTGTGCCAATAGGTGAAAGCTGAACATCAGCGACTGTCAGGGCTGCTGAATCCTTTAGAGATTCCGGAGTGGAAATCGGAAAAGATTTCCATGGATTTCGTAGTGGATCTCCCCAGAGCAGCAAGTAAGCATGATGCTATTTGGGTTATTATAGACCGACTTACAAAATCTGCCCATTTCCTGCCAGTCCATATGAGTCTCCACTTGGATCAGCTTACTCAGATCTACATCAAGGAAATTGTGAGACTTCACGGAGTGCCGGTATTCATTGTATCGAACAGAGATCCGCGGTTTACGTCAAGGTTTTGGAAGTCGTTACAAACCGCGATGGGCACTAAGCTGAATTTCAGCACGGCCTATGATCTCCAGACTGATGGGCAGTCCGAAAGGACTATCCAAATATTGGAGGACATGCTGAGGCCATGAGTGTTAGATTTGGGTGGTAGCTGGGAGACTTATTTGCCTTTGGTCAAGTTTGCCTACAACAATAGTTTCCAGGCAACCATCGGCATGGCCCCATACGAAGCTCTATATGGCCGGCGATGTTGTTCACCAATTTATTGGGACGAAGTCGGCAGGAGGAAGCTGCTTGGGCCAGAATTGGTCAAGAGGACAGTACATGCTATTGAGAAGATCAGGGTAAGGATCAAGATTGCCCAGGATCGACAGAAAAGTTATGCCGTTCAGAAGAGGAAAAACATGGATTTTGAGGTTGGGGAGAAAGTGTTTCTCAAAGTGGCACCAATGAAGAGTGTACTTCGTTTGGTAAGAAAGGGAAGCTGAGACCGAGGTTTATCGGGCCATTTGAAATATTGGAAAGAGTTGGAAACGTGGTGTATCGTTTGGCATTGCCTCCAGAACTTTCGGCAGTGCATAACATATTCTGCGTATCCATGTTGAGAAAGTAGGATCCTGACCCATGTCATGTTGTAAATGTCCAGTCAGTTAAGGTACGGGAAGATCTAACCTACAACGAAGCTCCAACGGCCATACTTGATAGGAAAGTGCACATATTGTGGAATCGAGAGGTTCCACTGGTTAAGATCTAGTGGGACCGCCACAGGAGCAAGGATGCTACGTGGGAAAGAGAGGCATATATACTGGAGAAATATCCATAATTAACAGAACAAGTAAGCTAAATTTCGAGGATGAAATTAAGTTAAGTGGAAAGGGTTGTAGCGAGCAGAATTTCATAAATGAAAATTTTCCATTTAAAGATTTTAAAGATATTCAAGCGTGTCGCTACCACCCTAATCCATTACTTAATAATTGGTCACGATAAAAGATTTTAAAGAATTCGTGTCCCTTGTCTAAGTTACTCTGAAGAAACTGCAAGTTCCTAATTAATTGCATGCAATTTTCCGAATTTTTTACTCGAGTCCAATTAATTATTTAATCCACTATTCAAGAAATCTCGCAAGCCCAAATTGTATTTTATGCACCTAAGCCCAATTCTTAATTATTTTTATTTTTTGGTCCATTTAAAATTAAGCCCAATATATCAAATCCATCTTATTTTTAGACTCATTTTAAATACAGATTATATTTTAGTTTTCAAGCCCAATTCGAAGCCCAAGAAAGAATTCATCTAAGTATCTAAACTATTTTTGGCCCATTTTGGAGTCAATTATTGGCCACGTCGAATTCTTTGGGTATTGGATTCTAAGACTGACAGCACTTCAATGTCAACTAGAATTACACCAAGAAATCCTATCAAATTTCTTTTAATCTCTCACAAACTCCCTCATATACAGACTCCTCACCTAGTGTATATACATATACAGCCATACACCCAGACGTGTACACTTACAAACACATACAAATTTTTAGCGAAGAGACTAGAAAACAAGCGCCAATGAACCCCAAACCAAGAACCCGAGAAGTTAACCTCACTGTCGACCGCCATCTCTCACCCAAATCACTCCTCCACAACCCTCAATTGCGAGCTTTTGGCCTTGGTCAGACCTCCTTTCCGCGCTGCACCCTCGTAAACCCCGGCCTCTTTCGCTCGAACCTCTCGGCCAACACCCGAACCTTAATCCTGGTCGCGAACCTCTACTATGAATCCCAAAAGCCACCGCTACACAGCGAGGCCTTCTGGCCAAACCTAAACCGCGACTCCATTTGCCAACTCCCCTCTCGCCGTCGACCGAACCCAGACTCCATCTACTCCTCCAATTTGGGAATTAAGGATTTGGGGATTGTTATTAAATCCCAATTGTTTTTCAAGTCCCGAGGTTTTCTATGCGTTCGAGTTTACACCTATGCTTTAAATGTCCTTGTGTTCGGTCCCTTAAGCTTTAAGAGCCTCAATTCCAGTCCCTAAAGTTTCACTGATATTTAAGCTAACCCAAATGTTTTAATTGGGTCTATTGTAGACCGTCATCTTTCAAATAACTTCATTTTGGTCCCAAAGATTTTGAAAATATCAGCTTGGCCCCAAACGTTTTATAAAATTGCATTTTAAATCCAAAACCCTCAAAGTTTACGATCTTATTCTATACTTTCACTTGATTTTAAATACTTTCAAAATTTCTAATATTAATTATTTATTTGTCTAAACGAGGAGCATAACTTGACTCACGATTTGCCTGCCATATAGCTCAAACTCGGAAAAGAAAAGCATAACAAGGCAAATTTCCTTTTCTAAAGTTATTTTTCTAAAGTTACATACGCACGTTTTTTATGAAGGATAAGATGCAATTACATGTTATATGCTTATTCATGTGCTTGTATGTAATTTATGGAAACATGGAAAAGTATGCGTGAGCCCATAGACTTAGCTCGTCATTCAGGTGGGCCCACAGACAAGACAATTAGCTTGCTGTAAAGCAAGCCCACAGACATAAGTTTATGTGTGTACATGTAATTAGGTACATAATATGTATTGCATGTTTTAAAGATTTGTGCACAGGAATCTACTGAGTGTTTCTTCAAAACATTCACACTTTATTTCAAAACATTTCAGGCCCCGGAGCAAGCAGCGACTCGGCTGAGGTTGGCAATTAAAATGAAAGAAAAGAAAAATGAATAAACATTTAACCGTTAATGTTTTGCTGATATTCGAATAACTACTGAGAGCATTACTATTTCAAAGTTTAGAAATTTTGTTATTATTGACAATCATTGTGTTATGTTATTTATTTTAAAAATAAATAAAAGTTTACGCTTATTCACTTTTGTTTTAAATTTTGAATTTCCGCAACTATTGAAAGAACATAGAATGGATTTGGTAGCGTCTCGGGTGCCTAGAACTCAGGGCATTACAACGTTGGTCGTAGAATGAGGTTGAAGAACTTAACACGGATTCGTTGGAATGGAGATAGTCAATTTGCTAAAACAAGGGCAATAAGGGCTCTATGACATAGGAAGAAAGGCTATGACTTAGCAACAAAATCAAACATGAACATAGTCAAAGGGATGAATAACGATGGACTTTTACTTGAGTTGATATAGATAACAATCATGTTGTGATATCAAAAGATAAAAAGGTTAAGTTCTTTCAAATTTAGGAGTTAATCAATCAAATAGATAGATCCCACAGTAGCAAATTGATACATGGAACGAGCAATGATGGAGCTAATCAATATCTTACCATCATAATATAATTGGTAAATAAGAAACGATTGAGAAATATTAGAGTCAAATTAAATAAGATATAAGCGAATCAAGGATTTACAATTTAGATATAGAAACATAGATCAAGGTATGAAGTTGACAATTCAAAATGGCAAGTGTCGAGCAACATTCGAGCAAAACAAATGGCTCATATGGCAAATGCCGGAATCAAGGATCAAATATTGTGGCTTTCTTCCTGAAGTAAAAAATGATAAATGGGAAGATATTGAGTTACAATCAATAAATTTGATTGATCCAATGAATGGGGTAACTTAAAAAAATTTTAGGTGGAAATATATCTTTGATCAATACTAATCAAGGACATCAAAAAATTACAAATGCGGGAATAAGATTCTTCAATTATTCGAAAATTTTCCTTCATATATCAGTGGAGCAAGAAATTTTATTTGAAGATAGCAAATGAATTCCTTATAGTGCAAGGTTTGACTTTCAATAATATAGAAATTAAACCCTATCGCACTTTAAAAGTTTAGGTTCCAAGCACAATTTCATAAAAGTTCAAGAAATGTCTCCATTTTTTTTCTTTATTATGGTAAGCACACTAAGAGCACAAATGGGAGCATCTTTGCCCAGGTAGGTGCACTTGTACTCCAAGTGTATACACCAGATGTCATGAAGGACAATTCCAAGTTTTATGCATGTTGATTTTCAGGAATTAGAATTGGTATTATTAGCGTCAAATGGGAGGCTGGTGCGCTATCTCCACCAATATAATTATACTTCCACACCAAATGATTGGTCTTCAGTATTGGTGAAGCACCAAACTTTCCAAATTAAAAATTTTGCCTACAAATTTAATTTATAAGTCAAAGAGGAAACATGCTTCATGCCGAATATTCGGGTGAATTAAGGTCTCAGAAGACCTTTCCTTTCACCTTTTTCTATATCCCTCTGGCTTCATTTTTCAATTATGTAATCTATGGAATTAAGTTCTATAATATTTTGACAAATTATTATGTAAACTATGAGCAATAAACTTTTTGCTATACAAAGTTAAGCTGTAAAATTCCAATAGTTTTTTCACTTAATCACAACCTTATAATGACAGCGTTTTCAAAATAGCATATACCTCCACGGACATAGAATTTCACTCAAGGCCATTACATGTACACATAATCTTCAAGAGTGCATGGGCTCTGATACCAATTGTCAAGACCCAGAAATTTTCCTTCTTATATGCCAATAAATGATACTACTAATCAAAGAACTAACGATGAAATATTTTTCTTGATTTATGAATGTAAAACAATTATTTGCGGAAGGTTTCTTTCAAATAGGTGTGTGCACATAAATCAGAGGTGCATGCACTTTTGGAGCAAAAATATTTAATTATTATCTTAAAAAAACTATTCCAAATCCAATAGTCCTTCATTCCAAATTTTCATTAAACACTTTATAATATCTCTTTTTACAACCATCCACTTAGGCATTCTTTATAATAGTTCTTGGAAGGAGAAAACTAGGAGGCGAATAACGTTGTTCACACTATTACCATGTATTCTTTATGAAAAATTCTAGGGGGACATGAAAATGGGACATTATTAAGTGACATTCTGATGTGACACACTTATATTGGACGATGAAATAGTAGTAATGTAATCATCACCCAATGAATGTGTGTCACATGAGAATGTCACATAATAATGTCTCTTTTTCATATTCTCTTAGAATTGCTCATTCTTTATATGTGGATTTTTCATGTAACTAGATATGATCAATTTTCTATGTGTTCAAAAAATAAATAAATAACTATCACAACTCTACTGTCACTATGAGTCAATATATATTCGTTCGTTCATTTTTATAAGGTAACATTTCGATTTCTGCATTTCCAGCTAGCTGCAACAAAAATATAAAAAAACACGGGCTACCAAACTCTTGACACGTTTTTGACTATTCCACACTTGTTTTTGGTCAATAAATATTCGTTTAGTACTTGTTCAACATTTCAATTTCTGCAACTCTAGTTGGAGTAGTGAGTTTGGAACTACTTTTCTAACTTATTTTTTTTTTTTAAAAGAAAAATGATAAAGTAAAAAGCATAAGATTTTACACGATCAATTAGAGCCATTAGATTTGATACGATATTTAAATAATGCGATTTGTTGAAAAAAAGATTGTACCTCATTGCGTGTAAAATAGTTTATGTACAAAAATTATGTTGGTTCGGCAAGAATGCCCAGTCAACTTGCAAGTCAATAAATATGCAAGTCAACTTACAAGTCAATAAATATACAAGTCAACATTTCGGTCATTTAAACTTTTAATATTTCTAAGTCTTTCTTTTAGTCAATAAATATCCAGTCAACATTTGGAACAAAATAATATAAAACAAACATATTCTTCCAGAATTTGTAAATTCTTAATTGTTGATTAGTGACTTTAAATAAAGAATAGTGTTATTTATCATTATTAGTGATAATCATCATCGTTATTAAATGGCGGAGCCGGCCGTTCATACGGGCGTGCATCTAAAAATATAGATTAATACTAATTTATATAGTAAAATAATTTTTCGACAAATATTTATACGGTCAAAAGATACATTTGTGCCAAAGACAATAAATGATATTTTTACATTTTATTTAACTTATTATCCAATGAATCATTTGGCCCTGTGTTCTGTTTTACTTATATCATTTAAATATCATTGTACTAAAACAAGAAAGACAGACCGTTAGGTAGCGTTATTCATCAATAAATATCCATAGATTTGTCTGTGTTTTCAGTGAGAGAGAAATGGCTGAAATGAGGCTTTGGGAGGCAGCAGGCAAAGGGGAGAGAGAAACTTTGGTAAATCTACTCAAAGAAGATCCATTGATTCTTGATCGAGTTTATTTTTCATGCTCAAACATGAATCCATTGCACATAGCATCAGCCAAAGGTCACATAGAAGTTGTAGAAGTGTTAGTATCAGCTGCACCAGACTTATGCATGAGTCGTGACTGTAATGGAAGAAATCCTCTTCATGTCGCGGCCATGAATGGACAATTGGAGGTTTTACAATTGTTGGTCCAGACCAATCCTCTTGCTGCTCGACAAAAGGTAGACCACGGTCAGACCGTTTTGCATTTATGTGTGATACAAAATCAATTGGAGGCTATGAGAGAGATATTAGCTCAGCTAAAAGATCATCATTTTCTAAATGCAAAGGATGACGACGGGGATACCATATTGCATTTGGCTGCTAGGTATAACCGAGACGAGGTATGAGTCTTATCCAACCAAACTTTTATGAACATCCGCCCCCTTTTCCTTCATCATTATTACATATATATATATATATCTGTGTACAAAAGGGTAGGAGGGCTCACTGATATAAGAAAAAATTTATATATACGTAACAGCAGTTAGTGTACAAATTGAAAATATGGATCAATATATACATGTAAATTTTTAAACCTTGAATATGCCTGTGTAAGAATTCACAAATTAGTGATACCATGTGTAAAATCCATACGTGAAGATGTATAACTACTTTAACGGTTTGATTCAGTCATACATATGGTAACACAAGCTTTCATTAACTCACATGTATAGTATCTTTTAACGGTTTCGTTAATTTTTTTAAAATTTTTATTTTTTAATTTAAAATGATAAGGGACATAATCATAATTTACTCGAGGAATTAACAGTGAAATTGATGGAAATAGTTAAAAAGAACTTTATGTGCGACTTAATGAAAGGTTGGGAACTCAGCAGTTTTAAAAAAAAGTTAGGGACCCAGCAGATACTAATCCCAAAGGGTTGGGGATAATATGTGAAATTAACCCAAAAAAGATGGAAAATGTTATTTGTAGTTAAGCTTTCAGGTAATCTTTTACAAAATAGAAGTAAATTCATAATCTTACCCAGTGTATTGTATAATCGGGGAAAAATAATAAAATGGTGAATTTACCCTCTTTTGTAAAAAAATTACTTGAATGATTACCTATAAATAGTGGGACTATATATATATATATATAAAAAATAAATTTAAAATAAAAAATGAATAAAAAAGGGAATGATAATTGATAACCAGAATTATCTTAAAACATTTTTACACATATTAGCCTATGACATATTAATAATACTATTTATCGAGATTAGACATGTTAGCATTTTTTATTGGATAATGAATGGATGTAAGTCTCTATACATTTATAATTATTCACTCATCATCTAGTATAAAATGTCAACTAGACTGAAAATCAGCATTTAGTTTATCTTCTGTTGACGTCAGATATCAGTTTGACCCAACAAACGAATTTATCTATATGGGAAACTTATATTCTAACTAGTTTATGCAATAAATGTGAAAATATGAAAGAGTTTGGTGAATGTATGGACAGAGTTATGAGAGAAGTGAATATAAGAAAAGAGAGATTTTGTGGGAATTAGAGGAGTTAATGCTTATAGCATATCTCCTCTTCTATTTATAGTATTAAATTTGACAAATAATGATTATAAGCATCTAATACCCGACTAATGATAGACATTGCAAGTATAATTTGTTGGGAATTAAATCAATTTCTCTAAACCCATGTGATTAAAATAAGCAATCAATATATCACACAATAATATATGTGAGGAAACGTAAATAACACCAAGAATTATTTAACGTCGTAAAACCTTCCAATGAGAAGGAAAAATTGACAGGGTAAACCGATAACTCCACTATCACCAAAAAATATAATGGGAGTACAATATTTATCCTCTCAAGATTATCGCCCTAAGTCAAGAGGTAACCACACACTACCACAATCACGCAACACCGTAAAAAACAATATTCTTGGCACCACAAATAGCTCATCTAACAATAGATGAAACTCAGTAATCAATAATAAGAGATGAGAAAAAATATTACCTAACTCATTTCAAGAATTAACTTGGAGAAAACCACCACTTAAAGAATACAAATACCAAATCAAATGTCCAAAAAACAGTTTCAAGCGTGGACAATCAAAGTCGTGAATTTTCTTCCACAATTTTCTCGGCTTTCGTGCGTTGGTAATGTCTTTGCAATTTTTCTCTGGTTTCGTGTATTCTGCTTTTTTTCCGTGTCCTTTTGCAGCCAAAAGTCCAATATAAAGATAATTTTGTTCTTGCTTTTCCATGGTTTGTCTCTGCTTTTTCGTTTCCCGTGCGTGACCCTCTGTTTTCATGTCCACCTTTCAGCCAAAAAGTCAATATATATATATATATTGAACAAAACCAAATCTTAATAGATTTAGGATTTCGTGTCCTTCAAGACTTTTAATTTTATTCAGTTAAATTATATAATTTATCCTCTAATTTTTATCTTGTATTTAAGTTGGGTATCATCATGAGCTGAATCCACTCAATATAATTAGCTAGAGTTAAGTGCCAATTTTATTGACTAATAGCTAGCTAAATGATATGACACAAGGGACAAAAACCATCCCAACGCAATTGTACTTTCTCCCTTAGGAGATAAGCATGTAAGTGGTTGTGTAAATTGCCTTCCAGTTGACACTTGGAAGTTGGTTTGGGTAGGTCACGAGGTCAAGGGGCTAGCAACCTTTAGAGGTGGACTCTGAAGGTTTCGCTACTGAATCCTTGGTGCCACGTCGTCAGTAGGGGCGGGTCCATTGAAGCCTTCAATTAAATATGTTGACCTGTTGACCTTATGACCAAATCTTTTATCCCCAAGTACTGTAGTTACCTTTGCGCACAACGTGTATAACATATTTATTTATCTTCAAAAACATGTTCTTATAATAGAAAACCACTGGCTATATTGATGAAAAAATAAGAGAAGAAAAATAATAATAGATTCCTCAAATCCAGCATTGATGGTTAGAAGCGAAAGATAATAGATCTAGTTTTGTACATTGCTCTGTGGAATTTTTCTGAAAATTTGATTTTTTTTCAGTTTTAGTATTAATTATACATTTTACTTGGTAGTCTTTACATCCCCAAAAAGGTAGACCAAAATTATGACAAAATGAAGTTTAAGTTACCTAGTTAATCCTACACAGTTGAAGATGATATAAAGTTATTTTAAGGGTAATAAAGTAATTTAAACTTTTTTTTTTTATTATAGTTTTTGTTCACATGTGTGTTCAAATAGATGAATTCAAAACGTAAAGGACATCTCAGTACCAAAATTTTTATCTTTTAATTAGGACCTAATTAATATGTTGAGACAGGCTACGATTTAGATACTAAGTTAAGCCAATTACCCAATATTATTATTACACTATAAAATTGATACGCTAGCTTTGTAGCTCAATAGCTTATATATGTACTAAAGTATGTAATAACTTAATTACCTAATGTAGACTATAGAGTATTTGTTGACGGAAGAGAAGATAAACTTGCGAGCACTAGATGCTAGTGGCAAGACTGCATATGATATTTTGCGTCAAAATGGTGGACATGTAGGAAGTTTGCTCAAACGTCTTAGGCATTTGAGGACGACTAATGATAGCTCTCCGCTAAGAAGATGGTCGGAGATGCTTCGTGAAACCCTCATGGTGGTGATGGGTCTGATAATTACAATGTCATTTCAAGCTGGGATAACCCCTCCGGGTGGTTATTGGCAAGACACTCCATCAGATAATTCCCACAAAGCAGGCCAATCTATAATGGCGCATTATCATCCTACAGCTTACAAGACGTTCATTGCTACCAACACCATAGCTTTTCTTTTATCTAATGCTGTTATGATCTGTATGACTGCTGGTTGGAAGCCGGTGACATGGGTGGGTATGTTTATTATGGTAATTATTGTGTCCATAGCGCTAACATCAGCTGGGGTGGCTTATCTTACATCCATTGTTGTGGCCATGCCTGAAAACCAACGGAAATCTTGTGGTCGCTCAGTTGAGCTTGCTTTCTACATATGTTGTGGTCTGTTGCTGAGCTGCTTTCTTATAAGATTGAATTTCCGTATCGCCTATAAAATCAAAATCAGAAAAATTGAAAACTCAGCCCTGGCAACCACTGTGCCATAGATGCAGATTAATTAATACTATGAATCTCGGTCGTGCAGGGGTAAGCAAGATGCCGGACAATGTTATTATTAATCGGTACAATCTATGCTTTCTTACTTCATTTTATTAACTTTTATTATTAGCACTGTAACTGGACTGTTGAAGTCCAATATGTGACTGCAATATCTGGTTTTTATTTCAGTTTATTTACATATTAATTAAGAATTGACAATGTCTCTATTAAAAAAAAAAAAAAAAAGATGAAGAAGAATTGATAGTGAGTACTTTTTTTGGTTGAAGCTCGATAAGTAAAATTTGCCCATTACCATCTCACCTGACAATGAAATGAATAATTTAAAGGTTAAGACTACTAACAACAAGAAGTCATGACAATGTCAAATAATTTCGGGGGGAGTCGGGTGGTGGAGAAACTCATTCTTTTTGGGTGGGGTGGGGAGGGGAGGGGGGGGGCATCTTTTTAATTTGGAAAACATGGCAACCAATCAAAAGTTGCCATGTGTCAAATTGTGGACTCAAATAAATATTTTCCCCCATAAATCTATGTCTTGTCCCCTAAATTTTCCTCCCACACATTACTTTGTGAATGAGTTTTTCCCCCCTCATTATTCCACTTTGACTTTTTTCCCATTAGCTTTTTTTCACCGTACATTAAACTTGCTCTTAAATAGATTGATTGAGAATTTTACTATTTAAAAATTAGGGAAATTTTTGAATTACATCTTGCATGTATAGTCTATTTACATTTTGCATACTGTGTTTTAAGAAATTATGATTTACATTTTAGTTACATTTACAATTACAGAAATTGATTCACACAAATCCCGTTGCTGCTTTGGAGAAGGCAGACCGTGGTCAGAGATGTTTTGCATTTATGTGTGAAACAAAATCAATTGGAGGCCATGAGAGAGATATTAGCTCATGTAAAAGAGAGTGATTTTCTGGTTACAAAGGAGGATGATGGGGATACCATATTTTATTTGGCTGCCAGGTATAAACAATATGAGGTAAGATTCTTATCCAACAAAACTTTTTGTGAACATTTTCCTCCCTTAGCTTCATTATTTATAAACTAGTATATTACTCGTGCGTTGCACAGGAAGAAAAAACATAATTTTTTTCTAAAATAACTTATTTATCAATTCCAAACACTTGCAAAAAAAACTTAATACTGAAATAGGTGTCAACATTTAATGATGACTTTTTTATAAGTATGATTTTTTCATAATTATCTTATTATTATAACCATTTATAAGGAAAAAAGTGTAATTTAATTTTCAATAATTAGCGTAAATGGTAAAGGGCACCCATTTTTATGAGGATAAACTTCTGAATTCGAGTCTATATACTAAATTTGTTAATGCCTATCCCCTGAGTTCTCAATTTGTATAAATAAATAATAATGCAATGTCTGCTCATCAACCCGTAAACTAACTACAAATCCAAAAATTGCACCAAAATTTTTTTTTATGAAGTACATTTATCTAAACCATAAGTAGTCTAAGTTTTTTGATAGTACATAAAAAAATGATAACATGCAAAATTTACTTTACGACTACGAACATCATTCAGACTTTTGCACAGAAATCATCATTTATTTTGTAGATCACTTAGACGACGCAAAATAATCTTACTACCTCCATTCCACAAATTAATCAAATTTTTATTGTACCATGCACACAATGAACAAATAAATAAACAAACAAAGCCACATTTTTTACGGTAAGAAATAAAAAAACGTAATGTCATTAGTTATCAATTAAAAAGTTTTTAAAGTAGGAATTAAATGATTATAGTTTTTTAACTAAATAATTATAGATTTTTTTTTGGGGGATAATTATAGCTTTTTTTGAAACATAAAGAATTACAATTTAAAAAAATAAAAAATGAAAGAAAAGTCTATAAAGACTAAAGGAGCCAACCAATATTCTTTTATTATAGAATAATAATAATAATAATAACCACCGACATTTCAAGTACCTTAAAGAGTTATCGTTAAAGCACCTTCCATCTCATATGGCAGGATGGAAGCATGGAACGTGGATTTGAATATATGCAACGTGGAATGGAGGTGTCTTTACAGTAGCGATAATAACCAATTTAAGAAATAGGATGTAAATAGTTTTCAATAAAAGAATTAGAGTTCTAATTACGCGAGTCTCTCCTCTACTATCCTTCTCCTCCCCTATATATCTCTTTTTTATTTTTTATTTATTTATTTATTTTGGTGTAACCACAGCCATTTTTATAGCCAACCCCTTAAATTTCAAGGAAACGGTTGGAAAATATTGACTTGAATTCTATTTTTTTTTCTGTTAAGTATTAATTGGAACTTTCACAATTCTAAAAATAAAGAAAATATAAAATAAACAACAAAAAACAAAATTGGTTGACTACATTTAATATGCCACTTTGCAATTGCCATATATATGCATCATTAAATCTCATTTTTAAAACTGATTTACTACCACTAAGTTGAACACAAATGATTTGGAAACTAATTAATAAGTTATATTTTCATTTAGTTTCCATGAAATAAAATACAAAGATAAACGTAAATGGTTTCATTAGTTCTCCATGAAAAAATTTGTAAATACAAAAGAATGACTGTTAATTTTTCTGAAACATAAATAATAATTTTTTATAAAAAAATATAGTCATGTTATTGAAACACCTAGAGACACACACACACATAAAGCACAACAAATTAATTGACAAACGCAATTTGATTTAAGACGCATTATCGAAAAACTAAAAATTAACACAATAAATTAATTAACAAATGCAAGTTGATTTAAGCACATTATATTGTGATATGATATTATGTAATTACGATGACATAATTATAGTCTAATTACAAGTTGAAAACATATTGAGCCGAAAACTAATTAATAAGGGTACTTTCATTAGTTTTCAAAGACTACAATAAAAGAGCTTTCAAAAAATTCTAAAATTTAAAAAATTAACTATGAATTTTATTAAAAGAATAAAGGCTGCAAAGCCAATCATTGCTATTCAGTTTTAAACAATAAAAAAATAAAAAGAACTGAAAAAAAAGGGGAACGGCGCAAAGCAGCCGACCATTCATATTCTAGTGTGTTGCCTTGGACATGCTTCTTTGGGAAAATTATAATTCCAATACAAATATTAATTATAACCTTTCTCAAATGGTGTTTAAAACCTTTCAAAAAAATAAAAAAATTGATGTTTAAAAAAAAAAGAAAAAAAAGGAAAATTCTAATTGGGCAATGAAAATTTTCCTCCCAAAACCCTTCCAAGGCTATTCCTCTATATAATATATAGATGATTGATAGAAGGACATGTGTGCAAACTATACGTCAAGTGGTATATGAACATAATAAGAGATTAGGATTGAAATTCCAATTTGTAGGAACTCACAAGGCCTAGTTTGACACTAACATGATATTTTATCAAAAGAAAACTCTGAAAAATTCTACTAACAAGGTTAGATATGTGAATACATGATTATCTAGACTCTAATCAGGATGTATGTTGCCTAGTTACTTAAAAGTTAATATGGTGTAAAGTGTAACGCGACCGAGATATGTCTAGCTCGAGAATGTATGTGGAATATAAATGACACCAGAATTGTTGACACAGAAACCCAATTGGGAAAACTGCAAGCACCCTTGCCACAAGACAAACAATCTACTAGCACAGATAAGAGTTTAGTACAGCTCAAGAAACTTAGTGATATCGTAATAAATACTAAACACTCAAAAGGAAAAACTTATAAAAGAAACTCCCTTCTTTACGCTAAAAGAAACTCCCTTCTTTACGCATTGTGACATGTGACATGGTGCGTTGCTCTTCTTCTCTCACTATCGCGCTCACACGGGAATGTACAACAAGCTTCCTAGAGAACACCTGAACTCATTGTGGGAAGCAAGACCTCCTAAACCTCTTCAATCTTGTGTGGATCGTCCATCGCACATAAATGGTCTCCAATCAATGCACTATGCAGGGTTTGCCAAACAAACACGGGGTTAAGACATTGAAGTCCGAATGCAAGAACACATCTCACGGCTTTATGGCAGTGTACTTGTTTCCTCTCTTGTATCGGGCTTTGAAGAATATTGCAAAGAATACTTTTGCTCGTCAAGTCGTGATGTAGAGAGTTGTGTCTTTCGACCTACAAGAGAGTATCATATATATATAGTAGTCTTTGAATCCTTGCAAGAGTCAAGACTCCAAAGTTACCATATACATGTAGAAAACAAGAAACAGAAAGTTAGAATTCTATAATACCATAAACACAAATCTTTCCTAATTCTAGTAGAACTTATCATCCAAGAAGTTTACCCTAATTGAATAAGGTAAGTAGAATGTAACACAAATTAGGAAACTTAAGAATATGCATGAGGCCGAAATTCTTGTGCCTCAAGACAATGTACACAAGCCAAGACACATAATAAATTTGCATGCTTAAAATATCACACGTAAAAATGTTATGCAAATTATGTCACAAATATTTTGACACTTAGGAAAAATTGAGAATGCCAATTTACAAAAGATTTTGTACTAACAATCTTCCCCTTTGGCGTTTCTAATTTTTCAAAACAAATAATAGCTCAATGTGTGAAATTTTTTTTAAGGGTTTTAAAAACATGTAAACAACTAAAACTCCCCATTAGTAAGGAAACTCCTCCTAAGATATATCAGAGCAAAAATAAGAAACATGTAATAAACATGTAAACATGTCAAAGCAAACAAATCATGCTAGATATATCCTGTCATGCTACTATTCTTCTCCCCATTTTTGACAAAGGAGAAAAACCAAATGTATCTGCAGAAACCGTCAGTGAGATCAGAGCTAAAGGTGTAAAACCCATATCAAAGCTCAAAACAATATTTCATGTACCAACTTGTAATCCAAAACAAAATATTAAAACAGAAATTAAAAACATAGAAATTTAAAACAGAAATTTAAATGAGAGTTTAAAAAACATAGAATGCTTTTGAGAAGTCTCCTTCTTCCTTCATTCTTTTTCCTTGCTAGTAGGCTTTAATCAGTTTTCTTGGATTTCTAGGCCTTCTTTTTCTTCTTCTCTTCGTTTTCAGCCTTTCCTGCTGATCTCTTTTTTTTTCTTCTTTGGGGTTGCTATTTTGGATGTATCGAGCTTAAGGTCTACTGCTGCTGGATCGGCTGCATCCTACTTCTGATTAGTTGCTGTTTGATAATCTATTACCTTCAGATATGCCCTCAGAAAGACTGCAATGTCTTCATCTTTATAGGCAAAAGTCTCTCCATTTAAGAGCAAACAATGAACCATCAAACTACACAACAGATTAAAAGCATTTAAGAATTCAGAATGTGAATGCTGGAAAGTAGTGAATTATTTCCTGAATTCTGAAAGTTCAGCTTCCAGCCTGGATATATGCTACTTTAGTTCCTCTATGTCTGGTTCAGCTAATGCCACAGAAGCAGCTGATTGTACTGTAGGTTTGAACATTTTAGCACAGCGATCCCTTCTAAATAGAGCAATAGGCTGTGACCAAGTATCTCCAAACATTTCCTCAACTCCCTGATCTTTTAAATATTCAAAAATTATCCATGGAAAAGCTAGTTTATAGGTTTTGGACGTGTGCTCTTCCGATCTAGATATACAACTCTTAATCACATCAAATACACGTTGTCCCCAACTAGAATAGAAGAAGTGCTCTCATTCTATTCATTTTGGTCTTGTGTGTGAATGGGTCCAGATTAGTCATCGCAAATTTATGTAGCAACTTATACCTCAAAGACATATGTGCTACCCTAAAATTAGATCTTCTAGCTAGCCAATTTGTTCCAATCAGTTCCTGGGCTATCTCATTGTTAGATATATTCTGCTCAGTGTTTTCAGAAATAATGAAATGCCTAGCGCCTATCTGTTTCGCAGACTATCTGGAGTAAACCTCACCATTCTCCCCCTCATCTAAATTTTAGATGTGAATAAGCACTTAGAATCACCAAGATTTTTAAGGATATTTGCCAAGAATTCTCTTACAGCAGTTTCATTAGTCTTGCCTCAACAGTCAAACAATCTTTCAATCTTGAAAAATTTTACCAATTCTCCTAGAGCAAACTCCTTAAAATCAGAAAACATAATCCGTCTCTCATATTGAAACTTTCTAAAGGTCACATACTTCTTAAAAGTTTAGCAGTTTTGGAATCATGAAAGTGGAAGTTATAAGGAATGAAAGAACCTCATAATGTGCGAGTCTCAGTGCGTCTAAAGTCCTTTGGGTCTTCAGGATGTGTTTTGATCTCATTTGAGCCTTCTGGTGAAGAATACTTACCAGATACATCCCGGTCTAGTAATTCTTCTTCTGATTATGATTCTGATTGAGTTCTCCTGTTTGGACTTCCAATGACAACTCATGTCGATCTCTGCCTAGTAGGAATTTTTCTGACTGTTGTCTCAACTTTCTTCTTTCCTTTTTTGATTTCTTCCCTTTTCTTCTTTTCTTTCTCAGAAAATACCTCAATAACTTCATTATCATTAGAAAATTCCTCAGAATTTTCTTCCTTCTCCTCAGCCTCATACTCACTTCCTGATTTATCATTCACCTTTTTGGATTTCTACTCTCTGTTAAGAGCATATGTATCCTTTTTTAATGCTAATTCTGACTCTGACTCTCCAGAATTGTCAGATCCTTCTTCTCCAGATTCCTCCTCCACAGAATGCTAAGAGGATTTATCCTCATCTGCCGTCTCCTTGACTGGAGATTTCTACTGTTCTTCCTCAACTGGCTGGTTCAGAATTTGATCAGTGTCCATCTAATGTTGATTTTCGCCAGAATTGCTAGGGTTTGGATGATCCCTAACGATTGATTGCAAAATGTCTTGAAGATTTAGGGCTTCTTAAAAAACGTCACCTTGTTGAACATTCTATACTGGAATTTCAGGTAAATTCGCAAGCTGCTCAACTTTGGGTACTGGTGCTTCCTGTTCGACAACTGGCGAAACTGGTGGAATTAGATTTTCCGGTGGTTGTGGCTGATTCTCTTCTGTAGATGGTTTTTGAGATCGCTTTCGAACAAAACCATAACCCAAAAAGGATTGATTTGGTATGGAACCTCCACTGTTTGCTTCTCCAGTGGGGGTACCAGTGTAGGACCAATGGATTCTGCTTGTGGAATTTCTTGTTGTGGTTGTACAGGAGGATGAATTTTAGCCTGATTCACCGTTGTTTGAGAAGATTGCGACGGACCTTCATCTGATTTTGCAGTTTTAGATATTCTACCTCCGCGACCACCACATCATCTTCTCCCCCAACCTCAAGCACCAGTTTTGCAATAGATTTTCCGGCCATAGTTTCTATGATAGAATTCTAGAAAAGAAACACACAAGAAAACTTTGGAAAATTTAGAGAATTTTAGAGTATCTAGATTTTGAGAACGAGAAGTTTTCAGTTAGGGTTAAGAAAACGAGGAAAGTTAACATAAATAAGAGAGAAACTAAAAAGCCTCTGACATTGGTTTCCAAAATTTGCTCGTTAGAGATTTAAAAATTGTAAGAGCAGTTTACCTGTAATTGCCACAAATGGAAGTTCAGCCAGATGTACGCTTCTTGACCTATCAACTAAAGTACAAGATGTATCTGGACTAGATTCGTACAGGCAAACATATGCAAATGCAATAAATCAACATTAATTTAATTAATAGTACTGAATACTTCCCAAAATACATTTTGAAGTTCACAACATGAAGTATTCAGCCAACTAAACTATTCTCAATGGAAGGAAGTTAATTTTTTAATGGAATTTATTTTGATTTTATCTTTTCATGGTCAATCCTGACTCCACTTTGTACCTTATGAGGTTCTGACTTATTGAGACTTATGAGTGATGCACAAGAAGACCGATCATCATCTAAACAACTCTTATAAATAGAATGCAACTTTTAAATCCTTAGCTTGCTCAAAGTTTTCTATAATTTTGAGCATTTTCTTCTAGGGTAAAGGTAGCTAGCTGCAGGCACTCAAAGACTTAGTTGACTGGTAGCTTTTGCCCTTACTAACTCTGCCCTTTAGACATTATTAGTCATATTTAGTGCCGAAGAGTGTAGATAATGACCGTAGATCTACATCAAAATTATGACTCTCAATTAGAATACCTCTTATAGTGCGAAGCAGGCAGGACGTATTCCATCCTTTTATGCAGTTTATCTTTATAGAATAAGGAGAACAAGTTTTGACTGATCTCTTCAAGATACGTCCTCGTCTGGGTATCTCAGTGATATCTTGCACATATATAAAGTGATTTGAATAACATGAACATGAATGACACACAATTCACACAACTATATGAAAGATGCAAATAATAAAAACTTTCTGTTTTTTTGAGATTTTCTCATTTTTCATTTTTTTAATGTATGTACATGCAATGCAATTTTTCTTTTCTATGATGTTGAGCCTATTTAGGCTGCATGAAAATGTCAATCTGTTTTCTTAGGAACCTAAATGCATCCAATGCTTTGGTAAATAGATCTGCACGCTGATCCTCTGTCTGAACATACTCTAAGGCAATCACTTTCTGTTCAACCAGCTCTCTTATGAAATGATCTCTTATATCAATATGTTTAGTTCTAGAGTGTTGAACTAGATTTTTGGAAATATTTATAGTACTTGTGTTATCTACAAAAAATAATGGCTTGATCTTGTGAAATTTCATAGTCCTCTAACATTTGTTTCATCCAAAGAAGCTATGTGCAATAACAACCTATAGCTATGTATTCTGCTTCTACTGTGGAGAGTGAAATGAAATTTTTCTTGTTGCTCATCCAGGTAACTAGGTTGTTCCCCATGTAGAAACATATTCCTGAAATACTCTTTCTGTCATCAACATTCCCAGCCCAATCTACATCTGAGTATCCAACAAGATTAGCATTGGTATCTTTAGAAAACCATATGCCATACTCTGTTGTTATACTAACATATTTGATAATCCTTTTAACTGTAGCTAGATGTGTCTCTCTCAGCTTTGACTTATACTTTGCACACATACCTATACTGAAGGATATGTCTGGCATGTCTGCTGTCAGATAGAGTAAACTTCCAATCATGCTACGATAAAGAGAAGGATCAATCTCTTTTGCATGATCATCCTTTGACAATTTCAGATTGGTAGCCATTGGAGTTCTCATCGGTTTAGAATCTTCCAAGCCAATCTTCTTTACCAAATTTTTAGCATACTTTGTCTGAGAGATTAATATGCCAGATATGTCCTGCTTCACCTGTAATCACAGAAAGAATGTAAGTTCACCTACCATGCTCATTTCAAATTCTGTTTGCATTGTCTTGACAAATTCCTTTACCTTGGCTTCTGAGGTTGATCCTAATACAATCCCATCCACATATATTTGAGCAACAATGATTCCCTTCTTCAATTGCTTGATGACTAAGGTTTTATCTATACCTCCTCTGTTGTAGCTTTGGTCAAGAAGGAAAGTGGTGAATCTTTCATACCAAGCTCTGGAAGCTTGTTTCAAACCATATAAGGCTTTCCTCAACCTGTACACATGATCAAGATACTGTGGATTAGTGAATCCTAGTAGTTGCTCAACATATGCTTCCTTATTCAGAATAACATTAAGAAATGCACTCTTCACATTCATCTGATATAACCTGAAATCCACACGACATACTACTGCAAGTAGTAATCTGATTGACTAAAATCAGGCTACTGGTGCAAATGTCTCATTAAAATTTATACCTTCCATCTGGGTATAGCCTTGAGCCACAAGTCTTGCTTTATTCTTGATGATCTTACCTTGTTCATCTGACTTGTTTTTGAAGACCTATTTTGTTCTAATAACATTGCCATCAGAGAGTCTTGGCACTAGTTCCCAACCTGATTTCTTTCAAACTGATTCAGCTCCTCTTACATTGCTTGAACCCAATTATCATCCTGTAAACTTCTTTCACATTTTTAGGTTCAACCATTGAGATGTAGCACACGTGACCAAATTCTTGTTTAAATTTTCTTCTAGTCATCATCTCTTCTTTTATGGATAGGATGCTGTCAACAGGATGTGCCTTTAGAATTCTGGTATATGGTTGTCTTCTAGGTTCTTGTTTTGATTCATGTTCAGATTCAAATTCAGATTCAGATTCTACAGTTTGTTCATTTTGACCTTGGTGGGATGTATCTCGCTCAGGTCCTGCTTGTCCTGATGTGGTTGACTGAGGTGGGATGTGTTCTGCCTTAGTTCTGTCAGTCTGATTCTGTACTGTGATGACTTCCAAATTATCAATTTCAGGTTCATGTCAATAAATAGAGCAGTCAGCAGTATCATCAACTTTAACATTCACAGACTCAACAATATTCTAAGTTCTCATAATATAAATTATACAAGCTCTAGAATTCATAGAATATCCAGCAAAGACTCCTCCATCAGATTTGGTATCAAATTTAACCAGGTGATCTTCATCATTCGAGATATAGCATTTACTACCAAAAACATGAAAATAACTCAACTTAGGTTTTCTGCCTTTCCAAATTTCATATGGAGTCTGAGTAGTTATAGGTCTAAGTGTCACTCTGTTAATGATGTAACATGCAGTGTTGATTGCTTCAACTGATAACTTAGTAGGTCATTTCTTACTATTAAGCATAACTCTAGCCATTTCCTGCTAGTTTCTATTTTTCCTTTCAACTACACCATTTTGTTTAGGGGTTCTAGGTGCAGAAAATTTATGCATAACACTATATTTATCACAAAAATCAGAAAAATCAGAATTATCAAACTCTCTGCCATGACCACTCATGATTCTCTTCAGTGTAACACCTTCAGCATATTTTTCATTTGTGAGCTTTTGGAAAAAGACACAAAATCTGTCAAATGTATCAGATTTTTCTCTAATAAAATCAACCCAGGTATATCTAGAAAAATCATAAACACAAACTAAAATCAACCCAAGTATATCTAGAAAAATCATAAATACAGACATATATATACCTCTTACCACCAATACTTTCAGTTTGGATAGGACTTATCAGATCCATGTGTATAAGTTCAAGTACATTAGAGGTAGATAGGCGCTGACCTGCTTTGTGTGAATTCCTAGTTTGCTTGCCTTTTTAGCATGGTTCACATATGCTTTTAGGAATAGTCTTAAATTCTAGAATACCTCTTACAGCTCCACTTTTGGTCAATCTGAGTAGACTTTGATAGTTCATGTTACCCAATCTCTTATGCCAAAGTTCTACATGGTTAGTACTAGTTTTGGATTAAATGTTATAAGTTTTGGATTCAATACATAACATTTATCACTAGATCTAACTCCTTTGAGTAAAGTTTGCCCAAGCAAGTTTGAATCTGAATCAAGATCAAACACTTTACATTCAGTTTTGGAAAACAGCACTCTTAAGATTATCATCACATAATTGACCAACACTCAAAAGATTTGATTTTAGTCCAGATACATATAAAGCATAATACAGATATATCCAGATCCTTCAATGTGGCCTTGAAATCTATCACCAAATGTGACTATACCTATTTCACCTCCTTGAATGTCGGTTAATAGATTCAAGTCATCTGTTATGTGTCTAGAACATTCACTATCAAAATACCAAGAGTTAGGGATCAAAGCACTTAAAAAAAGTTTAACAACATAGCTCTTGTACTCACCCTTTTTCACCCAAACCTATTTCACTTTACCTTTTGCTTTAGGTATTTTAACTTTATGTGTGTTGATCAAATTTATGTATTTTTGAAAGTTAAAAACATCATGATCAAATTCACCACAAAAGTTATAGTTTACCTGTCTGACCTTACCATAGACATTGGAGTCCTAAATAGGTCTGACATTTGTAGGTTGGTTTCTTATTCTGCAATTTCTACTTTGGTAGATTGTTCTTCTGGACAATTCTGTTCGAAGAGGATGCAGACATATCCTACTGAGGTCTAGAATTTTGCTTTTGTCTAGTAGGTTCTTTTTGGAAAATTTTCCCTGATTCTTTCACAAAAACCGTCTGCTGGACAGAGTTGCACTTTCCGTTGTATCCTAGTCCAGATGTATCCCCTGAAGGTCTTCCATACTTCAAGACTTCATCCAACCTTGCAGCTCCTATTGTCAACTGTTTGATTCTTTCATTGGCATGCTCCAGATCAATTTTTAATTGATTGATTTGCTCATCTTTTTGATCAATGGATTTGTGTAGATCTCTCTTTTCATCATCAAAAAATTGCATCATGGCTTGAAACATGCCATATTTGTCTTGTTCTACGACCAGTTAATTTTTCAGTACTGCATAGTTTGGACAGGATATCTTCTCACTTGAAAATTGTCTTGCAGTGTTAGCTATGAGGTAGTTCGTAGAACCGGACTGAGGCTGGACATGTGCTGTCAGAATAGTAATATGTTCTTCTGATGAGGCATCGGATGCTAAGCCAATGTTCTCCTCCTCTTCACTCCAGGTAACTTTCATAGCCTTTTTGTCTTTCTTCCTTTGCTGAGTGTTTACACATTATGCTGCTATATGGCTGTAACCTTCACATTCATTGCATCTGATTCTGCTAACAAATTGTGGTTTAGAAAAGGTGTTACGTTTAGATCTTCTGTAGCTAGTTTTCTTCTGTTGATATGGTCGTTGCTCACTATCTTGATTCTGATTTTGTTTCTAATATGGTTTCTGAGATGTGTACTGATTTTTGAATCTTCCACCTCTTTGCTGTTTGTTCTTCAAGAACCTTTTAAATTGCTTAGTAAGTAGTGCCATGTTATCTTCATTATCAGAATCTTCCTCTGACCCAAAATCTTCCACCTGCTTTTGAATGCAATTTCGGGTTTCTTCTCCTTTTTCCTTTTGGACATGTTCAGCTCGTATGTTAACAAGGATCCTACAAGCTCTTCAACCGTCATCTCATCTAGATCCTTGATTTCTTCAATAGTAGTGACTTTCATGTGGAATCTGTCCGGAAGAGATCAGAGCATCTTTTTAACAATCTTTTGATCAGAATATATCTTACCTAGAGCCTGTGCTTGATTGGTGATTTCATGCAACCTAGCATAGTAATCCTTGAATTATTCATTGTCCTTCATTGTGATTTGCTCAAACTCAAGAGTAAGCATCTAGAGCCTTGAGGACTTGACTGCTGTTGTCCGTTCATTAGCAACTTAAAGAGTATCCTAAGCTTTCTTAGCAGTCCTGCAATTAGTAACAAGCTTAGACTGATTTTGATCTATAAAGGAAAAGATAGCATTTAAAACTTTAGAATTCCATCTACATGTAATATTTTCTTCAGTAGTAAATTAAGCATCGGGCTTAACAGAAATAGTACGTTTGCAGATGTGACAGTGGATACTGTGTAGCCAATATGAATAGAAGTCTAAGCCCTATTATCAATAAACTGAATATAAATTTGCTTGCAAACTTTCCAATAAGCATAATTAGACTAGTCTAGAATAGGTGGTTTAACAGAATATGTATCTATGTCTAGATTAACCTGATCTTACTAACAACTTAAGTGACCCTGCTCTGATACCAACTTTGAATACGTGGTTATTTAGACTCTAATCAAAATGTCTCCTGCCTAGCTACTTAATAGTTAATCTGGTGTAAAGTTCAACGCGATCTAGATATGTCTAGCTTGAGTATGCATGCAGAATATAAATGACACCAGAAATGTTGACGTAGAAACCCAACTGGGAAAATTGTGGGCACCCTTGCAACGGGATAAAAAATCCACTAACACAGATAAGAGTTTAGTACAGCTCGAGAAACTTAGTGATATCGCAATAAACACTAAACATTCAAAAGGAAAACGTGCATTGCTCTTCTTCTCTCGCTATCGCGCTCACACGGGAACGTACAATAAGCTTCCTAGAGAACATCTGAACTCATCGTGGGAAACAAGGCCTCCTATTCTAACGTAATATAAATGTCTGTTCTCTCTCTTGTATCGAGCTTTGAAGAATACTGCAAAGCATACTTTTGCTCGTCAGGTCATGATGTAGAGAGTTGTGTCTTTTCGACCTACAAGAGAGTAACATATATATAGAGTAGTCTTTGAATCCTTGCACAAGTCAAGACTGCAAAGTTACCATATACATGTAGAAAATAAGAGTAAGGAAAGTTAGAATTCTATACTACTATAAACACAAACATTTCCTAATTCTAGTAGAACTTATCATGCAAGAAGTTTACCCTAATTAAATAAGGTAAGTAGAATGTAACACAAATTAGGAAACTTAAGAATATGCATGAGTCAGAAATTCTTGTGCCTCAAGGTAATGTATACACCCCCAACATTATCTTTTCTGCTAAGACACATAATAAATTTGCGTGCTTAAAATATCATACGTAAAAATGGTATGCAAATTATGTCACAAATATTTTGACACTTAGCAAAAATTATGAATGCCAATTTACAAGAGATTTTGTACTAACAAGATACAATTTTACAAGCCCTCTTTCACAAAGAAACCTATGAATCAAAACTTTACCTGAAGTGGGAACAAATTCTCAAAATACAACCAAAATCACAAAGCTCGTTTATACAGATTTCTTCCAGAAATCGACTTAATACCAACGATCTCACAAAGCCATAAAAAAAAGTGGATTAAAAAAACGAAAATAAAAAGAAGAACTCAGCTGATGAGAAGAATGAGAGAATTAGTGTTGATTCTCTGAAATCTGATAAAGAAAAGTTCCTTTCATATTAGAGAGCCAATCCAATGTACCGGAATATTGGGTTGTTTCATATTAGTTTCTTGTTTAGTTGGTGTCAGTGCTCAAAACATTCGAAGTAAATTAAGATGCCACGTGGAGAGGTGTCCGCGGAAATAGAGGACATGTTTTGCACCTTCATGTTATAATTCAACGGAATTGAGAATACTAACTTACCTTTATGCAGTAACTAGTTAATCCACCCGTGCGTTGCATGGGAGAAAAAAATGGTAAAAATATATCTATTTGGCACAACATTTGTACCTTTGTAAAAATTATAAAAATACAAGTATTGAATCAATATGACCAATGATCAAATATTTAAAGGAGAAAATTTAATTAAATCAACCCATAGTTATAATATATAAGTCATGCATTGGCTTTCCACAATCAAATATATATATATGCATCCATTTCTATAACCACAAACGCTCACAACTTCAATGTTCTTCTAGCACTCTACAGTCACTATTAGTAAGGCTTAAGATACACCTGCCATCTTCCATAAGAGCCAATAATCATTCATCAAGAGCCAATTAGATACCATCTCTCTGCTTGAATCAAATTTATCAATAAAAAATATAAATATCTACATATTGTAATTTACAAACAAAAAAGATTGTTTCAAAATTCATCAACTATATGGAGAAATTATGAGCACCCATTAATATATAGATCAAATAAGTATGCCATTTAAATTATGGCGGATTTCATAATCAAAACTCACATAGAAAATTTTATAGTCAACACGATCGCATCAAAACGCGATAATTGACACAAAGAAAATAAAAGTAAAGAACATTTATCTTAATCAATTATAATTTTGCAAATTATTGAAAAATTAGAAAATACTAATTTATATTAAGAACAAATCTCTACATCTATCAATGTTACCATTGTTCCACTCAACCATAAAGCTCTTACTTTGGGAATTGAACTTTGGATTTTCACATTCTTGGTAAGCCTTTCTGCTAGGTTACCAACAATATAAATATTCTCAAATTAAAAATATGAAAAAGGGAAAAAGGAAGGTTACGGTGATGGGGAAAAGAATGATTGGCAGAATCGAGTAAACACTATAGAAACCTGTTGAATATAGACATACATAATTTGAATTAAAATCTACCAACGAATTATTATTATAGTATTAAAACAAACACCACACAAAGGCTTTTTACATATCAAAATTTAAAAAAAATGAAAAAAATAAAAACATAAAGATGAGGTAGTATTATTCTGCATCAAATTTTCAACTTATTTCAATTTGAAATAATACTATATGTCAACTTGCTCACAAAAATTATCTTGCACATACCGGTTGGCTTGAAATACTATATATCAATTTTTTTCCTTCTTATTTTATTATTAAGAAAAACAATATTCTTTTTATCATAATATGGTATCTTGAGCAATTGTTAGTGCTATTATCAATTAAACTTTAGTATGGTCCCTCATCCACATTTGTACATTTGAATAATCAAATGAAAAGGGGAAGAAGATCTAACTTTCATACAACGGTATCAATATAAGGTCCTAGATTAAATTGTCAGTAAAAAATAATTATTAGAGATTGTATCAATCTAGCCATTTGACATATATTATGTAAATGAAAAGAAATTGAAAGAGTACGCAAAGCTGTAGAGCTTAGCCTCTTCAACAATGATTTGAAGTATTTTCTCTTTTCTTTGAAGAGCCTTTAGCTTTGGCTTCTCCATGCATAAAGGAAATTATGGTTCAAAGACCTCTGCATCATTATGGGATTTGCAAAAACCAAATAAAAAAATGCCATAAATAATAGAGCATACGTGTGTGAAATTTGAAGGGAAAATTGCTGAATGATTGAAGAAAAAAGGAAAATTTACCTGTGAAGAACCACAACCACAACCCAAATTATGGATTAAAACGATGATAATTTGACTCTACTGAAGAATGAAGATAATTTGAATGGGAAAAAAATTAATAGATGCATGCTGCTATTAATAGAAGGAAAATTAAAAGAGTACCGTAATCAAAGAAATACCATAGTCACAAAAGAGAAAAACGTGAAAGCCTGAGAAAGGAAAGTTATAGATAAATATGGAATAAAAAAAGTTATCCAAAAAAAGTTTCATAAAACCTTTACCACAGAAAATACTTACCTTGAGAGTGACCGCAGAGCAAATATGCGGGAAAAAAAATGAAAGCACTTAAGTGCCTTTATATATTAATAGATTTCGGCAATGTGCATTATTTTGTGGTTTTGAAATGAATCCTTATGAAGCATATCTATACAAGGAAAAATAAAATCTCAGTTCATTTGTACGAAAGCAATAGGGAAGTAACGAACTTAAGATATTATATATGGGGCCATTACAGAGGAAGTGGAAAAATGGAGAAAAACTAGGTGGGCTACATAGGAGTACTATGCAGATCGTGTAGCAAACAATCTTACATTTGAGCTAGGATGAAGTTTTCTATAATTATTACTACATAAAGGTGTTCTCGTGTTTAGTAATTATTAAATGAGTAAATATATTTTAATTAAATTCATCTTATGCATTGAGATCATAATAGTGAGTTGGAAGAAAATCTAATTTAGCAATGGTTGGAGACACAAATGACTAAGATTTATGCTGAGTAGTGCTATTTATCTAGGTCTCCAGTCTAATTGGCATTTTTACATTAGAGAATAGGTGGATAATTATAAATATATGAAGACATTCACTCATTCACTATGCAATAGAAAATACCAACTAGACTGGAGACCAATTTCCAGTCTAGATAAATAGCATTATTCATTTATACTATATAAGACCAGTTCACTCATAGAAGTTCCTTGAAAAATAAAATTAGTAATAATGGAAAATATAGAGAAACATGCATGAAATAATCCCAATATCCATATTATCTCAAAAGCTAGTTAATTGGAGCTCGAGGATGATATTCATTCACGGGGTGGGTATTGTGACATACCGACTTCGTATTCTATTCGTTGTAACAATCCGAACTTTCTTATTTGTGTTTTTCAAAGGATAATTTAGGTAAGTTGATTTATCACCGTGCATAAAAATAAGTTGAATGAATTATGAATTACAAAAATTTGTAGTATTTCTTTATTTCCAAGTATATTGTAGTATATATACGGGGAATAAAATTAGAAAGGAAGTAAAGGGCAAGGAACAAAACAAAACTAACAACAAAAGTTTGTAAAAATCTACCTAGGATACTTTCTTTGGCATTTTGTCTCTGCTCTCCACTTATAACTATATACAAGAAATTTACGAATTTCAAAAGCCGCAAGAAAAAAGAGGATTGGATTGTGGAAGGAGAGTGTAATTTTGTTCACCCTTTCAACAGGGATATTTTTACCCTCCCTTAGAGTAGGGGTTAGAATTATTAAGGGGGAGAGAGAAAGAAGAGTTAGTGGGTGGGGTTGGGGGGGGGAGAGATTTTAAATTATTGCCTCATAATTTGTTAATTTATTTTCATTTTTTAGTTTTTTTCCTCTTTCTAATATTATTGTCCAAATCGGGTCAATATTTTAACGGAAACATATTCAACATAAGTCTTAAATTAAAGATTTGGTCGACTAATTTAATATGATTTAATTTTTAAGATCCAATTATAAATATATCATCTGATAAAATGCATCGGTAAGAACAATTAAAAGTATTAATTTTAAGAATGAATAAGAAAAATGTAAATATCAATTTTAAGATCCCATTATAAGTTTATTATTACTCGATATATAAAAATATTAATTCAAGTAAATACTATTTAGAACTTATTTGAATTAATAATTGAAAAGAAAGATATGGGTAAATTAATATTTTTAATTGTTCTCTTTGATGCATTTTTTCGGGTGTTATACTTATAATTGGATTCTAATAATTAATTCATACTAAAATAGTCGACAAGATCTTTAATTTGAGACCTATATTTCAGTTAAAAAATTGGCTTGATTTTGTCCAAATACGAAAGTAATCTTGCAAAAGAAGGAAAAAAAAACTAAAAAAAAAAAGTTAACCAATGACGGTAATCTAAAATCCCTCCCCCCCTCTCTCTCCCCTAAACGTCTTTCTCCCCCTCCCCTTAATAATTTCTAGAGGAAATTAAACATTCTATTCCTTTTTTTTTTATTCCTTTCATTTTTACAATATCATATCAAACTATTTGCTTTTTATACCTCATTGTATTAATTACTTTTATATAACTAATTATTTTATTTTAATAAATCATTTTATTTTATTTTACTATTTTATTATTTTAATAAATCATTTGTGATTAAATTTAATATTTATTTATTTCTTTATACCTTATATATATATATATATATAATGTTCAAGCACCTCCCAGAAGTGCTGTTACAGCACCTCCTACCCCATGTGACATATATTGATGCACGCCACATGGATTTAAAATCCATGTGGCGTGCATCAATGCAGGCCACATGGAGTAGGAACTACATTAATTTCTATGCTATCACTTTAGAATTTAGTCATTTACAAGTTGTAAGCTCCAAAAGTTATCATTTTTTTAGTAATTCAAAATTTGTATAAAAGTGTTTAAGATTCTTAAAATTTCCATGCATGTGATTTTTTCACCCAAAAAAAAAAATTGACTTATGTCAAATATTTTTTATTTTGTTTACAAAAGAAATTTTATTTTGAAAAACTGATAACTGAAAAAATTAAATTTTAGACCTAATTATACAAATAACGGAGAACTAAGATCTCGGGGATGACTAAAGTTTTTATTTTATATATCTTCTTTTTTGACCAACCACGTAATTTTTTTTTATCATTAAATACTTATTTCACTATTTAATCTCTAGAGTAGAAGAATTTTAGATTACATGTTTTATGACTAATTTTGACATATGTAATTGTATGTCTCAATGTAAAAATATATAAATCATTCAGGGAGTAATTTGAAAGAACAAAATTTTGTGTAAAAAAATTTTAAAGAACAAATTACAGGCTGTTAAATTTCGTAAATTAAAACACATGCATACGCATCATATCACTTATTAGAATGCTTATCATTCTTAGAAATTATTTCACTTTTTTGGGTAAAAAACAATGTTGAAGATTTTCAACAGCCTAAAAAGACGTCGGAGATCGCCAATAGCCTGAAAAGCTGGTCGAAAATTGCCAATGACATGCCATCGGCAATTTTAGATGGTTAAATGATTCCATTGGTAAAATTACCAACAGTTGTTGGGTGTCATCGGTAATTATCAATGGCTATTGGTTGCCGTCGGCAATTCCACAATCGGTAAGTACTGGCGGCCAAGGTTTGCCATCAGTGCTTACCAACAGCCTTACATTGCCATCGGTAGTTATTAATGGCCCTCCTAGCAATCAAAAATTTCTGATGGGTTTTGTTTCGGTTAGAAATTTTCAACGGATTCATGTCCACCATCCGTAATTACCGACGCACTGGTATCTTTCGGAATCTTAATGTCGGTACTAACGCATTTTCTAGTAGTGAATTCACAAACCTGAACTGACGCACAACCCAGATCGGGTTAAGTAGACAATCGGGTCGGTTCGATTTGTTACTTCAAACTAATGTTGTTAATCGGGCTGAAAATTGAGTAGAAGCCGACAATCCATTTAACCCTAATTTCAAATTTCGTTTCCAATCTTTATTGCTGATTTCTTCTTTTCGTCTTCTCTTGATTCAATATCTGATACAAACCCATTCCAATTTCATATATATATATATATATATATATTTCCATGGATTCATCGCATTCGTTCATTTTATCAATTGCATCCAAATTAACATCGTCACCATTAATGATTACCTTTTCCAATTTGCACAATTCCAGGCTTCTCACTTAGAGATTAGACAAGGCATAGTGGCATATCTTTATCACCTATCGGACCCTATAGCAATTGATACAATGTCTAACTTATTCCCATTATCTCAATTGCAAAAATAAGCCGCAAGAATAGCATACAATTATTGTGCGCTAATTGTACATGAAAAAATAAAACTAAATATCAATTGCTAATAATCAACAGCATGCTTAAACATCAAAACCAAAGTCAAAACTTAAAACTTCATAATACAACATTCATCATGTCCCTAACACAAAGAAAGTTTAGCCTAGCGTATTAAAGTAACAAAAATAAAAACGACTGAGAATAGCCATCACCTAGAAAACAAGAATTAAATTGAAAGTAGAACATTCAATCTGTGTTTCCAGTTGAATATTTGAGCTTTACTTGTTTTTGTCTTCTTTCAATGGTAGAACACGCGGCTAGGGTTTCTCTCTTCTATTTTCCATGTTTTCGTATATATTTTGCAGCCTTCCTTCTCCCTATTTCATAGATGTCACCCCCTCCTCCTCTTTTTCCCTTAAAAAGGGGCCCGAAAATAATGAAAACAAAGAAATTCGCAGCCCAACAGTAACAGGTCAATGCTTGTTACCGCCGGCTACAACCTACAGCAAAATTTGTTCATATATAGTACTACGTTGTTACATCATTTCACCACCTTATTGTGTAAATTTATCTTCTTAACTCTCCACACTTTTTAGTTTTCTCTCAATTAGTTCTTGTTGCTTAAACTTCTATTATAGTGGTTTAGAAATATCGAAAATTGCTCAAATTTATCCATGTACTTCCCAAAAATTCGAAACGAGGCCCCTTCAAGTTCTTCCAATTGTTCAAATTGGTCCAAAACTTTCCATCATTGCCTTTTTATCCCCAAAACTCAAGTATGTTCACGAATGATCTCCAAATTGTGTCAAAAACTATATTAAAGATCGGAAGAGTTGGTACCAAAAATTTTCTTTTCATTGTCCATCACTTTAAATAGAACTTTTTACCTACATATGCTATATTCATACAAAATTAGGTAGAGATCTGCTCATTCTCATTCAAAAACAAAATGAACAAGGTAGTATAAATGTATATAAAACACACCAATTAGCTATGTCTCAAAAAGGGAAAAATTTCCAGTAGTCCATCAGCACCAAAGACTCGGTACTCTAGACAAATGAAAGTAAGACAAATGTATGCAGGGTCTCAATTTAAACAATAAATTAGCCCTCCTTTATTTAATTGTCAGTCTCCTATATGCATGGAGTACCGTGTTTGATACTCTTAGAGTACTAGAAGTTCACTTGATTAGTGTCAAATATGTACCTTTGATATATCATTTATAAGGACTACACATTCATTTGATAGCAATTCAACCATTTTATTGAAGTAAATCGATTTTCATGTTGGAAGTCCATTTTGTATGAATGCATATTCTAAAAATGCAATTAATTGGAGCGCATATTTATATACATATTGAGAAGTATTATACATGAAAGATGATACTTATTGATGTATTTCTTATGTGTTGTAAGTTTCAGAAGTTCATAGGCGTAAGTGGATTAAGACTAGTTCAGATGGTCAACAATTACTACCGTGGACAAGTGTCAAACAAATAATGATAACTGGAGTTCTAAAGATCCAATGAAGATGAATTAAGTGAGATTGAAAAGGTAATTAAATATTTACAAGATTATCTCATATAAGTAGTTCAATTTCGGTTCATAAAGTTGTCAAAATTCATCATGAATTTGCAAGTTGTGTTCTTATCAAGACAGGGTGTCCATTAGTATGCAGCCTTCAGTATTTTGATCATATCGAGAATTCTAGGCAACGGATTGGTGTAATTAAAGTTGGAGAATGATGCTAAGAAATTTATCTACAAAATTCATTTATCACTTTCCCAGATTTAGGACTTAAGTCAACCAAAAATAGCCAACAAAATACAACCATAAAAGAGTTTGACAGTCAAAATTGTTATCTGTACAACTGTCGGTTTTTCACGCATATGTCGAGTTATACTTATCCAATTTCCATGATTCTTGATCCATTATAATGATAATTTGAAGGGATACACCCATATTTTATCATAAACGTTTAAATATAGAGAAACAGCCTCAAAAATTGCCTACAAGCTGGAAGTTGATACATTTACATGATAACTATTGGACAAGTGGGCAATGCCTAGTATTTTAGACATATCTCATTCTAAAAATTTCCAATTGACCTCAACATTTTTCTAAAACATAGAAACCTCATTTTGGAACAACTTTTAATTTGGTGATAAGTCCCAGTTTAATGAATATCATCATCTAAATACAGCTACATATTACACCAGTTTTGCAGGAGCCAACCAAGCATGTGGATTAACTTTAATCATGTTGCAACAAGCAAGTTGGTGTATTTTCTCTGTAGAAAGAGCACCCTTGTGGTCATTGTAGAACGGATTTTTGGAGAGCAAAAACATATGAGAAGGAGGCTAAAAGGCTGAAAGGCCGATTTTGGGACGAGCAAACACTAGATGTGAAAGATAACTTCTCCTATTTGGTTCTATATGTCTATATCATGTATCTTTAATTTTTATTATTGCCAAGGTGAATGATGAAATCATGTTATTTGTATAACTCTCTATTTTATTACTGATTCTAAACAATATGTACTCTGAACGTCCATGATTCTGATGTCATCAATTATAAATTATGCTTTCATCTCTAATATCACGTATAATTGATTGTTAAAAAACTTATCAATGCTTGGTTTTGAAATTTCAATGCGTAATTTTATTTGATTACTTGTGATTCATTAAGTTGTTTACAAGTAGTGCTTAGAGAATCACACTTGAAAAGAAAGGGAATCTACATTAGATCAGTTATATTTTAAACTTAATGCGAAATCGCTGGGAGTAGTAAAATATTGATTTCTTATTATTACCTAAATATTGGAATCAATACAAGATAAGAATTATTTACTATACATTGGTGGAATCTGCAACATTGGTAATATTTATCCTTTGAATTACATTCGTAAACTTTTGCATTCTTTCTTACTTTTACTAGTTTACATTTTAATTATCAAATCTCAAAAATTGTTTGGAGCTAGGTTAGGGTTAAATCTAATTCAAATTCATTAACTTGTTACACATTTGTAGCTATCCTCGTGGGATCAACCTCTTTACTCACATTTCTATATTTCAATCGATTCGTGCCCTTGTGAGTATTTAAAATTGACACAACAAGTTTTTGGCGCCGTCGCCGGGGACTGCTTTGAAATAACTCTCTTGAGTCAAGACTAGTTTAGCTCTTTTGCTAGTTTTTTCTTTATCATTTTTTTGAAAGGCTTCTTTTGCTAGATTTTGTTTAAGTAATAAATTGAAAAATTTCAAAAAAAAAATATTAGAAGATTATTTTTTGTTTTTTATTGTATTTCTTTAGTTGTTCTTTTTAAATTTTATTAATATTCCCATTTTATTCCCCTCCCCCCCCCCCCAAAAAAAAGAGCAAAGTTGGAAAGATGCATCCAATCACAATATTTAGCCAACATTATAAGGAAACATTTCGTGCGGCTTGGGAACGATTTAATACTTTAATATGGAATTATCCTACCTCAACTTGTCAAAGTGGTATTTTCTCCAAGTTTTTCACAACGGGTTAAGTTTTGAAGCAAGATAATGGTAAATAATGGTATAATGACAATGGATGTTGAACTCTATTCACAAGAACTGAAGATGAAGCCTACAATCTATTGGACGAGATGGCATCTTTTCATTAGATCCAGAAGCCACCAAATCTCACCACAGAGTAGTTAGCTCAACCATATAACTCAATCTTTTAAATATCAGCAAGAAGAGGAGATATCATCGAAAAGAACTTTAGTTGAATTCATGAATTCTACAATGAATTTACTCCTTACACTGCTCAGCTAGCCTATCCATTGCCACCACCATTTGTGTTATTTCAACAAGCCCAAGAATGGAAGTCATATCTTTTTTATGTTCTCAAAAGATGGCCACCAGATTCATTGAAGTTAAACTACATTGTGGTCAAAGATCCATTTGTTTTGGATTATGCATCTTTACATGGGAGAAAGCCACTATTTGATGATCAACTCTAAAATTTAAGCTATTGACTCTAACTCATGTGCTCTTCCGATCTCCCAAGCTTTCTAAACTCCTATCTTTACTTGAGTATGCTATTTCATTTTGATTTGATTTTGCATTTGTTATCTTATTTTCAGGAAAAAAAATGGAGATGAACATTGCAAGCGAAAGAGTTGCTTTTGGAAGATAGACCAATATCAATATTGCAACAATCAAGTGTGATATTTCCTTTACTTTTGTATTTTATTATATTTTATTTCTTTTATTTTCATTTATGCAAGATCGGAAGAGCGACAAGTATTAGTATTAGGTTTTTTCTAATTATGTATCATGCATCAAAACATTGTCAAAATTTTGAAGAAATTAGGATGGAACTCAAATGCTTTCTAATGATAAATCTTGGTTTTGAGAAAAAAAATTAAAAAACTTATTAAATGAAATTTTCAACTTATCTATGTTAGATTCTTTCATACTTCAGAATTTAGCCTTTTCGAATTTTTTGTTTAGACTTGAATTTGATTTTGTAGTTGAGTACAGCTTTTAGGAATATACTTTAGTTAATATCGTCTCAACCTTACTTGACACAACTATGTACTTTTAATTGAAAAACAAGGAGGAAGAAATATAGGATAACCAAATCAGTGATATTGAAAAGTTATACAACAAATGGTTTAATATTGGTATGTGAATTTCGAAGCAGAATTCGCCACAGTAAATGAGTTTGCATTTCGCATTGACCTTTGGCTAGTTGAGCTCCCAAAAACAAAAACAAAAAACAAAAAAAAGAAGAAAAAATATTGAAAGGGGGAAAAAGGAAAAGAAAGATACCCATAGGAAAAAGTTGCCAACCCTAAAGAGCGAGAGCTAGTCTTAAATAATCCTGCCCTATGCATCACTAATGTGTAGGATAGTTCAAGGAAGAAGGCTGCCTTTGGGAACTAGAGCTTGAACTACCTACCGGCCAAAACTTACAACATTGTTATCCAAAAAGAAGAAAAGAAAAATGCAAACAAAAATGGAAAAAAAAAGGAGCTTGACTATGTCTCCGGTGTAAGCTATACTTTTGACGTTTGACTTGCCTAATGATAACTTTAAAGCTAAAACCAACATAATTCAGAAATCAACACAATGATATTGAACCACTATCTATCTAATTTTTCTCCCTATCTTCACTAACTTACGCCAAATTATAGGAAAAGGGTTGACTAGTTGGGGTTAAAAGTGCAATTCATGAGTAACGTGAGTTACTATTAAAGCATTTTGGATTAGATTCTTTATGTACATATACATGTTTTAGTATCTCAACTCTCTATTTGAGTTCAAATTTTAACCTAGAACCAGAGAGAGCTAGACCACATTCAAAAAGAAATTGAGCATTAGATAAGATGAGAACAAAAATCTTCTTTTTAAAAATATTTCATTTTGGAAATATTTCTACTGAATTATGTGCTTAAAGTTATGTCGTGTGACATCTGAAATGAAAATTGTTTTTTGAAAATGCATCTCTATATGTTTTACTCGAGGACTAGAAAAATCTCGGCTGGGGTTGAATCAAAAACCACCTCACCTACAGTCCCCATCCAGATCGGAAGAGCGTCGTGTAAAATGTATGTAAAAAAGAAAAAGTTAAAAAAAATGTAAATATAAAAAAGGAATAGTAATCCAGAAATTATGATGACTGAAAAGAAAGTCATAAACTTGTAAGGAAAAACATGAAGGTGAGTTAACAAACATCAAGAAATAGCAATGGCATGTTATTACCAATTATAAGGGGATGAAAGCTAATTAAAAATAAAATAAAATTGAAAACCCACAAAGTTCCAAAAGGGGAAAACACACTCCCAATTACTATTGTCCTCATCAACATTAGCTGTAAATCAAGTACAATATTAGTGAAGTTAAATAGCACACTTTCTAGCTAGGTTACAAGTTATCTTATGCAGTAAACTGTCTCAGTAAATTCTTGTCTAAGCCACGGATACATAATTGAAGGCAGCACAAAAAGTTTAACAATATGCTAAAGGCTCTCCTGGTCTTGGGTTGTTTTTTCCTACCAACTCCAATGGCAAATTGACTGCATATGCAAAAGTTCACTGCCCAGTTTCCCCTATCAAGTTGAAACTTTTCACTGAAGCTGACAGGGGGAGTTGTATGGACACGAGATGATTAGTTAAAGTTTGTGTGTGTTTTACGGAGATGCTCTTATTTCATATAAGTCTAAGAAGCAACATACAGTCTCTTGATCTTCAGCCAAAGTTGAATAGCGGGCCATGGAAAATGTAGTTTGTCTATTTGTTGGTTACTTTCTGTACTACCTGAATTTGGTTTATTCTATTCTGATCCTATCTTGCTTCTCTGTGATAATCAGTCTTCATTGTATATTGCTCAAAATCAAGTTTTATATGAGCGTACAAAGCCCATCGAAATTGATTGTCACCTAATCAGGGAAAAGGTGCAATCTAGTGTTATAGAGCTTATGTTCATTTCTAGCAAGCATCAAGTAGCTGATTCTTTCCCTAAGTCTCTTCGTCCTACTCATTTTCAGGAACTCATGTGCAAGATGGGTCTTCACAACATATATATGACCTATCTTGACAGAAGAGTATTACAGCTTGATTTTATATTCCCCATATATTTTAGGGACCATTATGTATATATTAGTAAATTATGTCCTTCATTTGTAAATATTATATCTGTTATTTGTTTTGTTATTAACTGCATTTGTTGATTCTAGATTCAGTTTGAAGTTTGCGTATATAAACACTACAGATGTACTCATTTCACTCATTGAATGAAGAATATTTCTCTCTTCTTCCATATTCTTCTTCTTGTTGGTAAAAACTTGTAATTTGTAAAACTAAAATCAAAGTTACATACAAGCAGTTTTCACGAACACATTATTTATGAATCATTTTCAACCGCTTACATTTTGTAGGTTGTCACCTCGCATATTTATTATTTTATTTTACTAACACAAACGTAAACACTGAAACTTTAGTTGACTCTAGTATTTAGGTTTGACGTCTATGGTATGTTTTAATTCCATGCCATGATTAAGTTCGAGCTTTATTTTTTTATTTTTTATTTTTTTTTGGATTCTTAATCAGTTCAAGCCATAATATATAGGGGTACTAACTTTTACCCTAGTTTTTTTAAGAAAATCCCATATATACTTACTAAACTTTATATATTTCAAAAATACTGTATAACATACTATATTACACATATTAAAAGGTATGTTTTTTTAATATTTTTATTATTTTTTCTTTTTAATAAATATATTTTAATGCCCTCACTTCCATCACGTAACCCTTCCGGCCTGCTGATTGGCCACCAGTGACCAGCCAGATTCTGGCGTGTCCATGTCGCAGTTGTAAGAATCTGAAAAATTATCGCAGTTATATGGAAGTGAATGGACATTTGATTAGGCGTGGTTTTAAAGAAGGTTACACAGGGTAGATTTGACATGGTGAAGGTTTACTTCCTAGGATGAGCATTGGTGACAATGAGGGTGCTCAGGAGGAGAACACAGTGAACAACAGTGATGAGATTAATGTGGCCAGTGACTATAATGATGTCCAGAATGATCAGATAGATGAAATGATACGTGATATACAAGATGATTTCACTGAGACTTCACACATTTTCGACGGCTTGTTCATCAATTCTGAAAAGTCTTTGTTTCCTGGATGTAATAAGTTCACAAAGTTATCTGATGTATTCAAATTGTATAACTTGAAAGCAAAGAATGCGTGAAATGACAGGAGTTTCACAGGGTTATTGGAACTTTTAAGAGATATGCTTCCTGAAGGTAACAAGCTTCTTAGCATAACCTACGAGGCAAAGAAAGTGGTGTACCCATTGGGTATGGAGCTTGAGACAATACATGCATGTCTAAATGATTGTATCTTGTACCGGTATGAGTATAAGGACTTATATGTGTGTCCAAAGTGTGAGGCATTGCAGCATAAAAAAGAGGACATCCATGATAAACGTAAGGATAAGAAAGGCCCTTTGACAAAGGTGTTATGGTATCTATCCGTAATACCTAGAATCAAACATTTGTTTGCCAATACAAAGGATGCGAAGAAAATACGGTGACATGCTGATGGGAGGAAAGAAGCTGGAAAACTTAGACACCTGGACGATTCCCCCGAGTGGAGAAACATAAACAAGATGTTTCCTAAATATGGTAGCGATGATCAGAGCCTTAGGCTTGAATTATGTATATATGGAATGACCTCACACGGTAATTTGAGTAGTTGACATAGCACTTGACTGGTTCCTTTTTTTAATTTATTTTCTTATTTGTACTTTTCTATTTCCTTTTTCCTTTATTATTTCTTTTCTTATTTCCCTTTTTTTTCCTTTCTTTTCTCTTTTCTCCTTTTTTTTTTACATTTTTCTTTTATTTTTCTTTTTAAATTCATAAAATACAAATTGTTATTCATTTTAATTCAAATAATAAAGGATATTACAATATTTTAAATTCATGTAACATTGTGTCTTACACAAGCAACAAATATTATTACACACATAGTGTAACATATCATAAATTATTTTACAATTTTTATTCACATAACATAAATTATTAACATGTAACATAGGTTATTATACACATAACACGTCTTATTTAACACATAATATAGCTTACTATACACGTTAGAAATTTTGTTAAACTAATAATAGCATAAATGGTTACATACATAACATAGTTTGCTACACATTTGACTCCTTGTTACACATGTAACAAATCATGTAACTGACATAGTATACATTGGTACACACAGAGCACACATTGTTGCACTCATAACAGAAATCATTTACTAACACAGATTGTTTCATAACTAATATAGTTTGATACACATATAACATAACTTGTCGTATACACCACAAAA
>CAVNYN010236091.1:0-11473 GCA_963692815.1 Nyctanthes arbor-tristis
GACAAATGTACATGGTCAATCTTCGTGTAATAATAAAAGAACGCTTACAAAACATCATCTCGAGATTGTATCTTGTGCATCTTCTGGGCTTCTTTCGAAGTAACACGATCAAGAAACGCAATGTAGCATCTGCAGCATGTACTCATTTCTTAGCTTCTATATTTAGAGAAAAACATAATCATTTCTGCACCGGCTAGTGGAGTTCGACATAACTTTTGTTCCGATTATGATTTCACCAGAAGAAATGCAAGGTGAGAGGTATAAGACCCCGGAAGTTTTGCCGTATGCTTCCCAGCAAACTGACTTCGTGATTCCTCTAGAAGCCTACGTGAGTTGAATATCTTCCAGATATAGCTTTCGACACGGATACCTGTCACTGCATGAAAATACGATTGCTTCTTCAGTAGCAGAATTTCCTCTGATGCCATGGTAGGACACATTGTCAATACGGACACAAGACGTCTGCCCGTAAATATAGCATTATAAGTCAAATAAAGTTGCAAAACGAGTAACATATACAGTCGAGATTTAAGCAAATCCGGTACCTGGTTCAAACAAGGCACCGGAGAATCACAGTAGTACTGATCTATTATGACAGGATTTGAGACATTTTTCATCCAGACATTGTGGAAGGTGATTTTTTTGACGAATCCTCTGCCGCCCTGTTAATAAATCAGAAAAAGGGAAAAATAAAACCAAAAAGGGGGAGAATGAGCTGAAAATGTTACTAAAGTGCACATTGTGAGGAAAAACATTACCTGCCATGTTTTGATTCTCAACCCATTCTCTGTATTAAACAGATATCCTCCATCAAGACTGATATCCTGCACAGCAGCTGATGAATTATTTGCCCCCAGACTTCCGATGCTGCCAATAACCATCAGTACTTCAAAAATTTTGTATTCAAATGGTCCAATGTTTATAATCAGGATTGTATTACCTCATACCATGTCCTGGACCACATACGATGTTTTCCATGCGGATCCTTGAAGAGTTGCTGACTATGGATATGCAGTCATCCCCTGCCATTGGTCACAAAAATTTTCAGGAAAAAGGAAAATAATATATGGCATGGAAAATCAAACTTGACCAAAGATTTGCTGATTGAGATGCCGTAACACTTCAAACAGGAGCACAAACATTTGAAGTGTTACGACATCTCAAAGAAATTTGCTGGTTTGATTTGGTGCATACTCGTTCTCGGTCTTCTGAATCCGCATTCTCAGACTATCTCCCTACAGATGCATTGAGCTCTTCTATGACATAAATATCAATTTTCTCAATTCTATATTGTTATTTTACAAATTTTTTTACATCTGCTAAAACAACTTTTTTTTCTTTCAACTGTACAGGAATCAGAGGTAACATCATAAGAGAAATTGGATAACACAACAAGATCAGCTTTCTACAGTACCAATTCAAATGCTCTTTATTTTTAAGAATAGTATTTGCATCCTCTGAAATTGAAGAAGCAATCAGTAACGCTTTTTCCTTGAATTCTAGATTCTCCTTTTTAAAAGAACAAAATAATTGCTAATTTTTCCGTTTATAGAAGAGAAGTAAGAAATAACTAAAGAAGCCTATATTCCCTCTTAGTTTGTTCATCTCTACAGGATCTAAGCCGCTTGGCTATATGCAGCGATCTTAATCCTATCCTCTTAATTCTGAACATATTATACTCTTTTAGAGATGAACACACCTGTGCTAATAATGACATTATTGAGCACAACGCGCTTTGATTTACTTATATGGATGCCATCAGTATTGGGGCTATCAGCAGGTGCCAAGACATTGATACGTGATACTGCAACCCGAACACAGGAAGTAAATGCCATGTGCATTTTTTGGCCATTAATCATGGAGAGATTTCTGACTTTCAAGTTCTTGCATTTGTGGAAGGTAACGGCCCGCATCATAGTCATTACATCATAAACCCCAAAATATTAAGAGATTGAGACAGTATGAAAGTAAATACAGAAAAATTGTTGTTCTAAAAGGAAAGTGCTCTAACCGTTGGAGCAGGAGTACAGCGCTGCAGAAAAAGGTCAAACCCAATTTTAGACGTATATTGAGGGGAAATCTTTATCTCAAAAAAGGCAAAAAAGGGTTTATACACACAAGTAAAATATAACAGAATCGTTTAAGTTACATTTGTTGTGTTTGCTTTGCATGATCGAGCCCACCATTCCTGGCCGCTCCCATCAATAATTCCGCCACCTTCTACAATGAGGCCCTTCACTTCATGAAAATAGAGCCATCTATGAGGATTCAGCCCCTTCCAGACATTAGGATCTTGAGGCGAAACAATAGTACCACAAATCTATGGATTTTGCAAGTGCAAGCAATATATTCAACTTCAGACATTCCGGCTAATTAACATTTCTGGAGATTCAAGTTGGATGTTGCAACCGAGTACTATTGTATATTATTAAGTAATCAAAGTCCAGCCCTTACCCTCGGGGTCACCTTGGACCGGCAATGACCACCAAGATTAATTGGTCGAACCAAATAAAACTTCCCTGCAGGGATTACAATTTTTGCTGGTGATGATATTGAACAGGCTGCATCCCAAACCTCTTCCAAAGTCTGACTCCATCAAATAACATTAAGATTAGAAGATAACATTTTATTTAGACTGGTTTAGACTTTTAATAATAAAGTCATCAGAAAGCAATCAACAGTGACAAAATACATGCTCATGAAAACAATCAAGGATTGTTGAACAGAATGTTAAGCGTGTGAAGGCAGATAAAGAACTAATAAGTCTTATTTCTCTTTACGTACTTGTAATGAACTGTTGAGAGACAATATCTATAAGGTATAAATGAGATCATATCGAACATCTTGCTTTAAAGCAGGTGTGATCAACATATTGTTAACATATGTTTATACCATAAATTAAGGAATACATCTCTTTACTTATGGATCTGAAAATTTTGAAGCACCTGAAGATTTAAAATAGAACTTACAGAAAGAGGGACAGTAACCAGATTTTTGAACTTTTCATGTTTAGCTAGATAAAAAAATTCAAAATTCAAATTATGAAATAAGATTTTATCTTTTTGACCAAGATTCTTAAGCAACACTTAACAAAGCGTAAATATTTAATTATTCATCTCTTTTCTTCATCTAACTTATGATTTTATGCAAATTTCGAGAACTGACACTGAGAGAAGCTTGATGTAACATTTTCTGCACTGTTCTTTAAGATTTTATATTTAAACTGAGCCAACCCAAGATGGAACAAATGGGAGCTTGATTTAGTTGGTTGATAAGGAGCAACTTGCAACACATTTAACAACGATATTTCGGTCTCTAAAAGCGGATCGAAAGAAGTCTCTAGACAAAAATGCTTGTCGTCTGTGTTTTGAAGAAACATGTGAGAGGCTTAACACCTTGCGTTATCTTGAAATATCTGTGAGATGATGAAAGGCAAGCAAGCAGAATAAGTTATTAATTAGCCAAGTAGGGAGCATGGGACTTTGACTTCGAATCTAGAAACACTGATGAAAAAATGTAGGCTGTTAATGTTTTGTCCACAAAGAAATTAATTCGTGCAAGGAAAAGTGTGTGTATATATATAAATTATGTAAAATTGTGGCGACATATCTAGCCATGGGAAGGAAATCTTCTACTATTAGGGAAGGGGACCAAAGAGACAATACCGTCAATGCTTATGCACCCAGGTTCAGTTAGGAGACACAATGCAGCATGAGGATATGAAGGGATCATTGCAAAGCCTGTTTTGTTCAAGTGAACTCTTGTAAGAATATAATTCAAATTTGTTCATAATCGAATTAGTTTAGGCGTTTAGCACTCCCTCTATACCACCCTCACTGTGAAATTCATTACATCCAAGCAACTGCACCTAATCAATCCTTCAGTAGAAGATGAAACCCACAAGTTCAATATAGAGAACTCAGCAGCTAACTGGAAACACGTTAAATAGACTTTGCAATAAACAAGTGCACGGTTGGGCAAAATGTTAAGCACTCCATACTGGCTTGTTACGCATGATAGAGGAAATAGCACTGGATAGTATTAAGGAGGGAAATAAAAGTTACAATCTTGCCTTGAATGACATGCAAAACTCCACATATGCACTAAAGTTATTTGGGAATCCTGTGCCAGTTTATTACCAACACCAGCTACCGCTAGTCTGACATAATTGGTAGATTCATCTTTCAAGTTGATAATGTTCTTAGTAATAAAGTTTTTGGTGTCCAAGGCACCAGATAGAATGGTTTATGATTCAAAGTCCCAGAATGGTCACTAGGCAAAACATTGATATAGATCACAAAAGTTTCATCATACTGCCAAAACACTGGCCTTTTACTTCTTTCAGAGGAACAAAGTGTCAGGAACACAAATTGATCGTAATATAAAATTAACAAAATAAAAAAAGAGAAAATAGAAAAGATAAGAACATAGGTTATTTCAAGGAACACCCCCCCCAACACCCACCCCAATTATAAAATTAAAAAACAAAATCCCAATAGAAAAGTACACTGTTCCACTAACTCACAGCACAGTACACTCTTCCACTCAACTACATTGCTATCTAATGATTACAATAGGATCAGAATACAGAGCAACTAGGGTAATATACAAACCAACAAGATATAAAACTTAGAGCTTGCTACATCAAACTACATCTTCATTTCACCCACTTTGTTACTTAACTCTAATACAGAATAAAGTTTATTCCAACCACCTGAAAACATGTAATTATCTACTTATTAAATGAACAAAGTAAAACAGTACTTTTCACTCAGTCGTAAGCAAGAACAGGTTAAATGCAATGTAATTTCAAGTATTCCAAACACTTGTTTCCCGTTAATTTACCTTAGTGTCATCAGTAATTCCGTCTCCTTTAGCACCAAAATCATTTATGTTGAGAATTACAGTTTTGGACGAGCAGGAAGTGTTTCTGAAAAGATCAGATGTCGGGAGCTGTATAATGGGATGAAACCCATCTGCATTAGTGATAATCAAGAACAAACATACGCTACTGTAAATTATATAATAATCAGAAGAAATTTTGGAATGAGAAGAGAACGCATCTGAAAATGAAGAATTTCTTATCTTCCCCATCTCCACAAGAAGAGAAAAAAAGGAAGGTGATATTATAAGGTAGTGTTCACCTACTCGCAATTCACTGTTCCATAGAGCAGTATGTTTACCGTTTTGCCCCTAAATTACAATTTTACTCACCTTGGGGCATGATTAGAATTGAGGGTAAAAATTCAAATTATGTACGGGGAATGGGGGGAAAAGCCATTTGTTGGAGAGGTAAAAGAGGGGCTAAATTTTAAATAATATATAATAAATTTTAAAAAAATTAATATTATGTAAAAAATTAAATATAAATTATATGGCAAAAAAAAAGGACAAAATAATGTGTAAAAAAAATTAAAAAAAAAATTTTTTTAATACGTTATTCTCTCAGTTTTTCCCCTACACATTATTTAGAAATAGTTTGTTTCCCCCTAATTTTTTTTCTTTGGCTTTTTTCCCATCACTAATCTTGCTCTTAGAAACAGAGTGGACGACCGTGGTGTTGCTTATGTTTCTCCTCTCTGTGTCATCTCCTCTGTGTGCTTTTAGGTCCTTCTCATCCTTTACATAGAAAGGAGAATCTTTTATATAATTATTCATTTGCTTCTGATTTCTCATTTTTAATGTGTTTAATTTAATATGTCTTCGCCTTTGTCTCAGGTAATTTGTTACTGCATATTGAGTGGTGTTTTTGGCTCTGTAACAAAAGATGAAAATAGTGTAATAATCCTTCAGATCTAGCATCCTGATTATAGTTTACCACCGGGTGAGTTGCCTTTGTGATCTTTTCTACATATTTATATGATGTCCTCGATTTAGGTTTTGATTTTGAATTTTTTCAGCTTCATTTTTGCTAATTTTTCTCTGGATTCTGGAAGGTGGTGATTTGATGCCTTTTTAATTGGATTACTATATGTGGAATCGTTGTACAGAATCTGTTCCCAAAGCTTTAGTTCGCAATGATACAGACCAATCCACAATCTTATCCAAATTCAGCAAAATCGGGTTCAAAGTACTCCAAGAAGGTTTGTTCTCCGAACATTCTTTGAGCTCCCTGTTATTAAGTGCAGTATTGTTCGATATATTACGGTTGGGGTTTGCTACTTTTGGGGTTTACAGTGAAATATTCTCTTATGATCTATTAAGTTTGTAATGTTGTGCTAAAGGGCAAACATTTATGTCTCTTTTGAAGTTAGTATATATAAAAGATCACATTTTCAGAATTTCTGATTTTGTTATCAGGGATTAATATGATTAATTACAGCATCTATTTTGTTTTAATTAAGGAGATTCTGATATTTCTAGGTTTAATACTAAATCTGTTTTAAATTATCACATGTTTTTCTTCTATATTTTAGCGTGATTTACTTGTAGGTTTATTAATTATGTTTTGTTACTCTGAGATAAATCTTTCATCTTCTATAGCTGTTGTCAAGCTGGGGACTGTATAACTTCAATAATCTTGATAATGCTGATATAATCTTATTTTAATTTTGTTATGAAAGTATCAACTTGCATCCATTGTACATTCATATTCATTTTTCTAAGAACCTCTCATGACAATGTGGTGGTTTGATAACACAACTCTGTCATTGAAACTTGATAATTGGATCCACATGGAGGGTTCTTATTGATTACTTGAACTCGATTGTGGCATATTACTAAACTGTATTTTGAAGAAAATGGTGACTTTTTAGTTGATGACCATAGTAGCTTGCATAAATTTGTAGGATTTTGAAGTTTGGCTTGCCAATTGGTCAGGCACATTTAAATTGGCTTCACTGAAGCCTGTTTAGTGTCCTAGAAGTTTGAAGTCTCGGTCTTGATGTCATGACCTTGGCCATTGTTTTGGTTTCCTTAATACAAATTAAAATGATATTTGGAGATAGAATGCTATTCTTCACCCCATAGTTTTAAGGCTGCATTTCATATCATACAAGAAGTGGTATTGGTATGGGCTTGTCAAGTCGAGAGAACTCATATACCATTATACAACATGGGAGTAAAGGGTTGATAGGTAGTGTCTGCAGATCATAAATTTTTCTAATCGGGTCGATTGTATCTTTGGATGGAAAATGGTTTTTTTTTTCTGATTGTAGATAAATTCTTTTTCTTGTGTCCAAGGGCGATTGGAGAAACTCCCATTGAAGTTGACTGTGAATAGGACACAACCCTAGCCAACCTTGTGAATTCTAGCCCCCTACCACACAAGTAAGGTTTGCCTTCTAAATCATCTCCATTCGCACCTTTTTTTTTTAGTGAAAATATGTAATTTGGATTTTTGTTCTTGCTCCCTTTTCTTTGTTCCCTTCTGTATTCCTTGCTGATTTATTTTACTTTTCCCCCCTTTTAACGAATATAATATTGCTAAATGTGATGAAGAAACTTGCACATTTAAGATTTTATTCCTAGCAGTTGCTTAGCCCTTGCTCAAGATATGTCGTGGGCTTGTTCAAGATATGTTCAGTTGCGTTGAAGAAAATAGTAAAAATTGATGATGCAATCTATTGGAATGCAGCATCAGGAAAGGAAAACATTTCAACATATACTCCCTTTTTTGGCTTGAATAACATTTACTTTCCACACATATTGTAGCAAAAAGTGAAATAGACCACGTGCGAAGCGCGTTCTACTCTAGTATATAAATAGATTTTTCCATATATATATATATATATATTCTTTTTCCTTTTTTTCTTTGCCTTATCCTCCAGCATAGATTCTTGTGAAAAGTAAATGGTAACACTTAATAACTTGTCAGTGAAAGTGACGATTGTTTACTTGAGACGTGGATCTATGTAAGAGCATCTACATTAATAGTGTTAAAGTAAATTGTTAGTGGAGTTATTAGTAAACAACTCAAAAAACGACCTACATTGGTGGTGTTAAAGTAGTTGTTAAAATATTTAATTTAACAAGTTAGTTTCATTGTTAAAGTTGATAACAAACTTAACACTTTATGTGACTTATTCTTCTTTTATTTTAATTGAATTGGATCGGTCCACTATTTGATTATTGAATTAATGATTAAATTTAATAATTTTATTTAGAATCACCAATGTGGCACAAGTTAACAGTTAAATTTAACTTATCTTAGGTGTCCTTCAAAAATCATTAAAAACTCTACTTTTTACTTATGTAGATAGTTAATTATAGTACTACTAATATAAATGATCTAATGTTTTTCGAGATTTCCGATCTTCGTCAGTGTGTCAACTTTCATATGGTGATAAATCAAATCATTATTAGATAGATAATTTCACAAATCGTCCCCAACCTTTGGGTTAAGAATATGTTTCGTCCCCAACCTTTTTTAAGACACATTACAGCCTCGAACCTTTCAAAAATGTACACAAATCATCCCTATTGCTACTATTCCGCCAAATTTTTATAAAAAAGACGATTACACCCCCTATAAATATTTTAAATTTTTTTCAAAATGTTTAAAAATAATAAAAAACTAAAAAAACTCACCCCACCCCGCCCCACCCCACGTCTCCCTTGCCGCCGGCAGTACTATCGGCGGCCGGCTGCCGGAATGGTTCATTTCGACTGCCAAAAAGGGGGGTGAATCCCCCCCCATTTGGCTGCCATTTCTGGCAGCAAAATGCTGTCGAAAATGACTGCCATTTCCGGCAGAAATGGGGGGATTACCCCCCCAATTTCTAGCAGCAAAATACTGTCATTTCTGCTGTCAGAAATGGCAGCCAAATGGCTGCCAATTCCAGCAGAAATGGGGGGTGAATCCCCCCATTTTGCTGCCATAAATGGCAGCCACCCCCCCTTTTGGCAGTCGGAATGAACCATTCCGGCGGTCGGCCGTCGGTAGGGGAGACGTGGGGTGGGGTGGGGTGGGGTGGGGTGGGTGGGTGGGTGGGGTAGTTTTTTTAGTTTTTATTATTTTTAAAAAAATTTTAAAATGTTTATGGGGGGTATAATCGTCTTTTTATAAAAATTTGGTGGAATAGTGGTAATATGGACGATTTGTGTGCATTTTTGAAAGGTTGGGGCTGTGGTGTGTCTTAAAAAAGGTTGGAACGAAACCGGTTCTTAACATAAAGGTTGAGGACGATTTGCGAAATTAACCCTTATTAGATTGTTATAAATTTTAAAAGGGTTAATTAAAAATACATTGGATTTATCAACTAATTTAAATTTTAAATTTTAGACACATAATAACACTATATTTAACCACATATTTGATGTGACAGAAACTCTCATATTGTTTAATCATTACTTTCATATGACACAATCAAATATTGACACATATATAAAATTTAAATTTTAAATACATTTATAAACCCACTATTTATTGTAAGCAAACAAAGCGCGCCTCCAATGTTGGTTGTTCCTCAACCTTTCATTTCAGTTATTTTCTTGGTTAAATTGCCATTTTGTCCCTCATCTTTTAAAATTAAAAAACAAAAAATTTAAAAATATAAAAAATATATAAAAAATAATAAAAATAAAAGGAAAACGGGGGGCAGGGTTGCCATTTCCCGCGGCAACACGGGGATTCTCCCACTACCCCTTTTGCCACTTTTTTTTTTTAATTTTTTAACATTAGTTTTTATATTTTTAAATTTTAATTTTTTAATCTAAAAAGATGACGAACAAAGTTGTAATTTGACCAGGGAGATAACTGAAAATTTGACGAAAATAGTAAAAAATGACCAACCGTGCAACTTAATCAAAGATTAGAAACCCAGTAGGTCGAAAAAAATTATAGACTCAAGTGATACTAACTGAAAAGACCGGAGACGAAATGTGAAATTAACCTATTTTGAAAAGGCTCTGAGATGCCATTTGTGTAATTTTTTATTATTATTAGTACTAAATTCTCACCCCTGAATTACACGGGAAGATCACTCGACAATTATAAAATGTTAAAATTATTATAAACTTACAATATACTAACAAAATATCATAAGGTATTATTGTCTATATCTACCAATTATCATACTTAATTATAGACCACTTCGTTCGCGTGGTATTAGTGAGTTTACTTGACCGTCGTCTCAATTAATTAAAGCTTATTTTCCCTTTATAAATAAAAGAACCTGGAATATATGCGTACTCCTTTCTTTGTTTTATGTAGTTGAATTTTTAGATACACATTCCTTTGCGGAAATCGATTAGAGGCTCATATATGATGCTATATATTGAAGGAAGAAAACTTATTAAACAGTCATTATATGTATTCCAAAAGCAATATATTCATTTAAATTTGATAGATTACATTATAAATATACATTATACGCCAAATATATTATTCAGTGATAAAAGATAGGAACCTTTTTGTAGTTGTAAAAGTTCAAATTGTCACTTTGGATATGAAGAAATGAAACGTAGGTAAAAATAGCTAGCCACCACGAATTTAATGCACGAGTAAAAAGAAATAATTTACTTCCTGCTTGGCACGGAGATCACTTATCAAGTATGTGGAGTAAAAGATATTATGAAAATTACAAAATACAAAAAGTAATCATTTTAGATATCAATCAAATAACGCATATTCTCATATTTCATTGCATGATATCTTTTGTAAAGTTATCCATTAAATTTGAAATTCTCTTCCATTAAGATTCTAAAATCTAATTCAGCCTGGAAGCATATATTCAAAGAAAAAAGCCTATTAAATATTAGCGGATAGCCAACTTAATAAATTTAATATGACCCAAATATTTTTAACTTCAAAATATGTTAAACCTAATGTTTCATATTAATAAATTCTCATCTTAATTGAAGTTTACTATATGCGATATTAAACTTTAACCCTCTTGCTCTGGAAATCTCTCAAGTATTACAATGAATCCAAAATTCATCATTTATGTAGTAGTCACCATAAAGCTCTACACATGGTTGCTTCCTGCTCATAATTGTCTTCTTCCTCCTCCCCAGAATCTTCTTCTTTTCGGGTAGATATATTTGCTGCCTTCGCTGGGTCTCTTGTTTTTAGCTGCAAAATGTAAGAAAAAAAGAAGAGATGATACATTAGTGAACCAAAATTGACCTGAAAGTTAAAAGATTAGAAAATATTGAACAATACTTACCATTCTCATGTTAGATTTGTTCTTACCATTGTTTTTAATAGACATTTATACCGTCAAACACATTGAGTGTCGTTAAATTCATTTGGAAAACTAGAATCCAGGGAAAATGTCGATTTTTTGGAATGCTTAAAAACCATCCAAGTGTAGGAAGAACTACATCTATTCTTGATCTACCATTTAAAAAGTGGACTCAACTTTCTACTATTGAAGCAGCTACAACGGCATATCTGGTTGCAAGGATTATATATGCCACCCAAATATGGATTGAAATTATCTGGTTTAAAAGCATAATCATCCTACCAATACATTTAGCTAAAAGTTGTTAGAGAGGTCTATATATTACTATCCTACTATGGTATTCCATA
>CAVNYN010236093.1:0-12714 GCA_963692815.1 Nyctanthes arbor-tristis
AATTTTTCCAAGGATTTTGGTACTTGACTTCCATTGCTAGCTATAACTTGGCTGGGCCTGGGACAATGGTCAGCCGGCCAGTTAAGAACAAATTTCACTGTTCATAGAATTAGTGAAACAGAAAGCATAACAATCACAACTCCTGACTTAAACTGGCATATTTACTTACCCAAGTGTTCAAGCACTGAATCATATTTGCTTGAACACCTCCAAATTGAAAGACCTTTATATACAAAATGAATCTAGAAGACAATTTAAAGAAGAAAAATATTCATAGAGTAGAATCATCTAACTATAATAATATATAGAAATTATATAAGCATATCAAGTCATGCACTTTAAACTTCAACAAATGAGGATAAACTGCATTAAACTGAGTTACCATCACACTTCATGATTTTGTTCACCCACCAACTATGGGCGAGGTTACACTGCCCACTTCTAACGTGACACACACATGGCTAGACGTGGCGCACACATGGCCGCCATTTGTGTTGGCCATGTGTGTGCCACGTCAGAAGTGGGCGGTGTAATCCCACCCATAGTGGATGGGTGAACGAGACTCTCACACTTCTGCCCTCTCAAAATATTCTCTCCCCCTGCGCTATGCCAAGAAGGGTTTCAAGTATTGCCCAATAAATGGAACCAATTAATTAATACTAAAATGGGTTTTTAAAGTTCTAATTAATTTCATTCAATTTAATTGAAATGTTAATAATTAAAGATCAGTAAGGGCAAACGAGGGATTAGAACAAATATGTAGGGGCAAAAATGTCCAAAAATGTTTCTTCCATATATACTCTTTTATATAATAAATAATAAAAATAATAATAATAATGATATATAGTGTAGTATGATTGAAAAATCAACAATTTTAGTTTCTATTATGTAAATACGTGGGTTGTCTAGACCCTAGTCATAATGTATCCTGCCTAACTACATTTTACTGGTGTAAGGTGTAACGCGACCTAGATGTGTCTAGCTCGGGTATGAATGCAGAACTAAATAACACTAGAATGATTACGCAGAAACCCAACTGGGAAAAACTACGGGCACCCTTGTCACGGGACAAACAAATCCACTAATTAAGAGGTGAGTTTAGTACTGAGAAAGAATAAAACGTGCTATCACAATAGACACTAAATATGCAAAAGGTAAACTTATAAAAGACTCCCTCTTTACGCCTTTTGACAATGAGCCCAACTCTCGTTGCTCCTTCTTTCTCCCGCGCGCCTCACGGAATGTCCATCAAACTCCTAAAGATCTCCCGAACTCATCTTGAGATGTCTTGACCACCTAAGCTCCTTTCAACCTCCGTGGATATATCCCTTGCACTAATGTGGTCACCTACCACGTACTTGAAGGGTATGCCAAACTCAAATACAGTTGAACTATAAAGTTCGAATTTGCAAGACAAGGTCTCACGGTAAAAGGCAGTGTTTTGTGTCTTCTCTTTTTCGGTCGAGCACTTACGGATATTGCACAGATTTATTTCTTGCTTCAATTCGGCTTTTACTCGCCTTGCTCGCCCTTTAACCTACAAAAGAGAATGTACATATATAGGCACGTCTTCGAGTTGTTGTGAAAAACAAGTCTCCAACGTTATCTTACACATGTAGGAGAATAAGGAAAGTTAAAATAGATAATTACCATAAACTCAAACTTACCTAATTCTAAATGGACTCTATATGCGCCTAATTAAGACTTCTAGTTAAATATGGTACACTTAATTCAACTAGGAAACATTAATACCTTGCATGTATAAAATTCTTATGCCACAAGACAAGTACACACGCCACAACTTAACTTCCAGCTCAAGCCATCTCAATTTGCATGTTAAAAATAATATTATTCGTGAAAGAATATCATGCAATAAATCGTGACAAATTAAAACAATGTTTGACACTTTAGACAAAAATTAGTAATGCCAAGATATAGGATTTTTTATACTAACATATTCTAAAAAAAAAATGCTATTAAAAAAATATAAAAACATAGTAATTCTTGCAGATCCGAACATGCACTTGATTCCCCCAAAAAAAATGAAAATAAAAAAATAAAATATACCAACCGCTATTTGGGTGGTTTGTTCCAATAATTGGCGTACTGCTTCATATACATCTTCACTGTGACCATAGCTTATAGTGCGCAGTCTTTGCTACATTGGACAAAGAAATCGCAAAACACAATACAAAATGAGAACACGGCAAAGTAAACACCATATAGAAGTCAACAACCGGAGGGAAAAAAAACAAAACGAACAAACAAACTTTTTTTTCCCTTTCAATCTTATGCACAGGGAGGGGATTGATTCTAGTCAAGAATTGTTTGATCATGTTGCTATCACAAATATAGACAAAAGGGGATCAATTGAAATGTTGATTCAAAATTGAAAACTTAAAGATGTGTAGACAAGCTCGATCTATCACAATATGTTGCTTGATCATGTTGAATCAAGTTTAATACCCCAACTAGAAGTCCCATTTTAAATCAAGTTTCTTTCGATTGAAAGAGTTAAAATAAGGATATTGATCTAATTTTATTTCTCAAATTATGCAATTGTTATAAAGATGGAGTACTAACAAGTCACAAGGACATTCAGTTTATTTATTAACCAAGATGTAAAAGCATGATTAACATTTCGCTGCTAAATCCTATAAGCGGGGGGTGGAGGAGGACGGACTGCGAAGTGCATCCAGAACTGACACCACTCTGGTACGTCTGGATTTTCAGGTTGTTCTAAACATGGCCCGCCAGCCTTTATCACCCAATGACAATAGTCATGACATCTGCCTTCGATATTTTTAGTATAAACCCCGTAGGTTCCCCAACCAAATGAGGTCACAAAAGTACAGTAAAACTTGGTTCTTCCAAAAAAGTTTGGAGTGAACCGAAAGAGGAAGCTTTGGCCAAATGAAAGCACATGGGTTCCAAGATCATCCTCGCCAGAAAAACAATGTGCTGTAATTTTTTCTTTGTACATTTGACTTTCAATTACGACGACTGTTTTTGATTCTGACGCAACAAAGGACAAGGCAAAGTATAATATAAGCTTAGCCAAGAAACCCATATTTCTGTTCCTTTTTTCCCTTGGTGAATCCGCTGCTTTTATAAAAGAGAGGGCCTTGGTTCTGAATTGATTTTGAGAATCATGGTAGCTGTAATCACTCGTACTAATTATATATGCTTATTTGCTTTTTAATAAAGAATAAGAAAACTTATTAGAAAGGTAAATTTTACAAGTGATTTTTCTAATCTATCCTTATTTAATGAGCATTGACCAAAATTATAGTTATAGTTACATAAATTAAATAATGTTATGTTGGTAAAAGAACAATTAAATATTACTCAATTTAGAAACAAGCATATATATGTGGGATGCATTTAGTATTATTTATGAATTATTAGTCAATCAACGTCAACCATTAATTGGCAAGTACTATACTAATATATATAAATTAATTAAATCAATTCAATATATTATTTTTTTAAAGTACAATTAAAAATGCAACCCAGATATGTTTTACTGAATAATAATCTATACTAATTAAGAGAATTAAGTCTCGATACCTTTGATTTTCCAGCCCTTTTTATTTGGTAAATCTTGCGCTAGTTGTTCCTTTTTTTTTTAACAAACACTTTGGTGAAGGGACGTAGAGAATATTTAAACCCGAGACAGTTGAATTTAACACTCAAGCCTTAATCACTTTGCCTATTTTCTTTTTGTTAGATTTTTTCACTAATAAATTAAAATATCAAATATGAAAAGTCAATTTCAAAACAAACCATAAACCATCTTAATTCATTCATTCACCATCTTCACAGTGTGTGTTGGTGAGTTTCATGTTATTTATTTATTTTTATTTTTATTTTTTATTTTTTTGCATTTTACATTGTTTTAGAATTTTGAAAACGTAGTGGGTAACGGGCATTTTTTACCTACCTGACATGAACACCTTGCCTGGTACTCAATTCAAATGGGTACAAGCCGCATTATAGGGGAGGCGTATCTGACCAGAATATTTGATAATTATGAAGGTGACAAATTTAAATTTGATAATATTGTACATTTGCCGTTGAATTTATATTTTCGAATGTTGAATATATTATAGTAATAGATTTTTCCCATTATTGCATATGTACGAGAGATTATATGTAAGAATATATATTGTCTTCTAAACGATCTTGAGTTTCATGATTACTAAGTCAATTAATCTCATTGATTCAAGTAATGTATATTTTTGTTTTTATATTTTCTATGGAAGTGTAAATGTTGTAAATTTATTATTCTACAACTATCTAATGATATATTTTAATAAGTTTTTTACACGGGTGGTTTAATTAGTAGCAAATAAATCAACAATACACACCCCAATACAAACCTATACATGTGATTACAAACTACAATTAACATAGAAAAAACCCCTAACTAAGGGGAATCAATTATATGATGCCCATGTGTTGTTGTTATTGTTATTATTGTTACTAGAATTCTCGTACGTTCGTTACACAGGGAGAACAACAGCAATAAGAAAATTTAACATTAACACGTACTTAGTCTTAATCAAACATATATTAAATGCAATAAAAATAATATACAGTTGATTTAGAAGCCGCACTTAGTTTCTATTTAATACCATGTAATATAGTATGTTAATGGTGTCATACGATGCATTGAGGTACACCACACGAAAAATCACAAGAGATCATGTGGTGTTATATATCTGGCGTTAGATCAATTTCAAAATAAAATAATAATGGCAAGAAAAACTAATGAAAAAAATTTGTCTATTCAAATCAACAACCAATTATATTACACCAACGTATGTAACAAATTAAAGCTTTAAAGGGAACACAAAATAGAGAGTGAAAAATTAATATAAACTCCTAATCAGAATAAATTTCAGTGAAATTTATTTGTTATAAATTTCTTTAAGAAAGAGATTCTTAATTATACAAAAAATTACCTGTTGTTCCTTAAGGTAGAAAGTTCATGAAAGCTATTTTAATATTTAAGTTATTTTATCAGAAAGTAGGGAAAAATTAAAAAAAATATAAAACAAATTTAATTATTAACCAATACAATCAGGATAAAACTGGTAATTGTCCAAAGAGAATCCTGTGAATTTCTTTAGGAAGATATCCTTAATTGTAAAAAAAAATAGATAATAAAATAAAAACAAGAAATAGGGAAAAATTTTAAAAAAAATGTAAAACTAATTTAATTGTTATCCAATACAATCAAAATAAAACTAATAATTATCCAAAGAGATTCCTATGAATTTCTCTAAGAAGATATTCTTAATTAGCTAAAAAATGGATAATAAAGAAAAAAACAGAAAGTAGGGAAAAATTAAAAAAAGTAAAACAAATTTAATTGTTATCTACCGGTGACGTCATCAGTATTCTTATGACGTCACCAGTATTCTTATGATGCCAGACCAGTGGCAGGAAATGACAAAGCCAGACAAGTGACGCCATCAGTATTCTTATAGCTTGTTATTTTTTTTTAAATGGTGAAGATATGCACCCACAAGTGACATAACTTTTACAATAAATAATATACTCCCTCCATTTTAAAAAGATAGTCCAGTATTCTATTTTTGTCCATCCCAAAAAGATAGTCCAGTTGCTATATCAGACGTGTATTGAATTTTTTGTTTTCATGTTTATCCCTATTTAATTAACAAATGTAAATTATCTGGGTGCACATAAATCCATATATTAATTAAATGAAAGGAGCTTGGTACCTTTGTACCATAGTTTTCCCGCTAAAAAAATTGTTAGTAAGGGTTTTTTTAGATATTTTGTTTCATATTGCGATAACCTGTGCGGTATTCTGAATTTTTCAATTTTTTATTCACTTTTGTCTTATCCATTCACCATTTTGAAATAAGATTCACTGTTAAATTTAATAATTAATAGATAATTATTATCATTTAATTGTTTAAATTTTAGATAAATTTGATTATCCAATTATCTAACATTTCTTGAAATTTGTAGTGTATAAATTTATAGAAATTAAACATATATATCGTTAGTTTAAGTTAATTGAAAATTATAATTGTAATTTTTTTAATTTTTCTCAGTATAAATAAATATTAATAATTAAGAAAATTTTATATATGACTACTTTCATGCATCTGACTTTATTAGTTTCGAATAAGAAATATTTTCACATTACACGTAACTGCTCAACTAGCAATTATTTCATACGGTTCCATTTATCTAAATTAGTGTAAAAAATAAAATGATATTTATTTGCATTAACGATGACAACCGGTTAAAATTTATTGCAAGTTATAGTTACCTTAAGATGACAAGAAAAAAATTACATTGCTGTTTAGCTGATATTAAAAATTAATTATTCTTTATTAGGTAATGTAACCTCAAAGAATTTCACCATACAAAATATATATATATATATATACATATAACTTCATATTATTTATTTTTCTAAATAATTTAATATATATTCTTATTGTGCAAAGCATGGGTGAGAATATAATTTTAGGGAAAAGAGTCGTGCGAATTTCAATCGACACATTTTAATAGACATGGGCCAGTGAAAACTTATGAAAACTTAAAAGGAATTTTAATAAACACATTTTATATTCATTTCACTAATAACTAATCTTTCACCCGTGCGTTGCACGGGAGATTGTCTCATCAAATAATAAATAAATTTTATGTCATAGTATTATTTATGATGAAAAGTTCTGATGATTGCCGGGTAATGTATTAATCACGTTTCATATATCACATTGTTATTATAATGCAATGGACCTATGTAATGTAATATAATCTGTAATGTAATATAATTATATTATTATGTTAAACTCTAGATATACTAATCTTATACTGCACCACACATATTAAATGATGGTCTTTCTATGGTACTTCTAATATGTCAGACATAGTGTTTGATATCTAGTTAAAATTTATTTAATCAACTAAGAATATTACAAACTAAAGACGTAAGAAAAATATCACATATATAATAATAATAATAATGTAATTCAGGAAAATATAATAAGACAATTAAAATATTAATGATTAAGTTAATTATAATGTAAAAATACACAAGCAGTGTCAAATGACAAAAGAATAATAAAGATGGACTAATACAAATTACGAAACACTTCCTTGTACACTACATTTATAATGGATTTGCTTGGACAGCCAGTGTGATCACAGATAAATATCTTTAGACCTGCCCGACTGGTAACTCTAGACACAGCAATATAAAATTGTCCATTAGCAAAGACCGGCTTTGGCGAAAAATACCCACATGAGAAAGCGACTAACCTTAACTATTGTTGATTGTCATTGTATAAGAGACCATCAATGGGAACTATCTTCTTTGAAATGTAAAAGGCAACCTCGTTTCAGACGGTGTCAGATAAAGTCTCGAAATAAAAAAAACTTTTCCCCTGCGTTTGACCCCGATAAAATCTTAGCTTCGATAACCTGACTCCCAAGTCAAGTTACTAAAAGCCCAGTACCATTACAGAGTCCAACCTTTAATCTCAGTTCATGGTTTGAGACATCAGAACATCTTATCCCGTTTAAAAAGTTTGTTGTGTGGAGATCTTGCATAAACTCACTATTAGAATATGACTTACAAATAGAATCAGAACTTAGATAGTCCATAACTCAGTTTGATTCTGCGAAACCATGGACGTGTTCACTCTGTCAACAACATCATTAGTAGGGGCTAAGACAGCTCTACCCTTTAAATAAGAAGGGTCCCATCTATTAACTTGGAAGTCAGGATATGTGTTGTTGACAATTGATGCAACGAGATCACCCGAAGATATGACCAGCAGATCATCTGGTATATCTGTCACAGCATGGCCTCCATTATCATCACAAATAGTACCATCTCCTATGCCTGAAATCCAATCTGAGAATGCCTTCAGCCCTAAGCTTTCCCCAGCATTTTCAACTCAAAGATCTCTCATATTCTTGGTCAGTTTCAAAACTTTGCAGTGACACCACAGATCAAATGAATTAATGGCAAGATATACTATATCTTGTCGACTACCTTTCAGAATAACATGCAGTATTTGTCTAAAATCCCACCAAATACTACTATCTTACTTTCAAAAGGTTGAGATTACTAAGTGGATTACTGTCTGATAGAATATTACGCATTGTCCTATCAAGTGCTTTGAAACAATGTATGTACATCATAGGAGCTTCATTCCATATAATAAGCTTTGTCTTAGATATCAAAGCTGCCAATGGACTTCCAGGTGAAATGTTGCATGTAGAGTTCTTATGTGGATTAAGACGGAATAGGGAATCTTGAATGCGCAGTCTGACCACCCAGAAGAAAAAGAGATGCAATTCAACTTGAAGCTACATTGAGTACTATCTTCCTTTTTTATCTTAGTGCTGCTGACACGGTATTCCAAATGAAGTTTTACCCATTCTACCAGGGCTATATACAAAAAAAAAAATACTACCAATATCGCTGCTAACAGAACGCATAATTGTATCACAAACACTAGGTCGCTCCTCAGTTAGCTTTGGAAGCAACAGTGAATGCTGTTCAGCTGAAGCCACTCTGTCATGTCTAACTTCCTCATCTATTAAACTATTAATATTACTCTCAAAATAAACCTCACTTGGAAAAGGCATGGTGGGAAAATCACACAAATTCTTCCCTTTTTCAGAGAGCAACGCTTCTACTTCTACAAGTGCGTGATTTTTATTTCCTCATATGTTAACTGAAGTTGTACTCACATTAAAAAAAAAGACTTAATAATATTTTAATCAAATTCTTTGAGGTAATCTATATACGTAACAAGATAAAAAATAGAAAACGAAGGAAAATACACAACAGTTTAGATTACCTGGGTTTCCCAAAACATTTCGCTGATTGTAGAGAATACCATTAGACAAATTGTGCCAACAATTTCCCAAACGTACTCCGGTCACGATAAGCATTTAGATAATAATAATAAAGTGGTAAATAGATTCCGTAAAGAATGAGTCAATTCCCAGTGACTCGCTTCTATAATAGCATCTATCTACTCTCGATCATCGTCTAAAAGGCCTCACGCATAACAGGTGTCCCTGAACGTTTCGTATTGAACTCCATCATAAAACTTCAGCTCTTCAAAACTTGTAGCCCCACGAACTACATTGAGAAGGGTTCTCAAATGGTACTTGTCACCTGACCCTGGGCGAATAAAATAAACTCTTCCAACAGCGAACTGTTGTTTCCTTGGTACCCATTCTCTTGTAGCTCTCTTCTAAACAAATTTCATAGGGAACTCTGCATATGTTAAGGTCCACGCTTGAGGATATCTTTTATTTGCCTCCATCCATGCGAGATATTTACTCTGATTTACAGACAATCGAGTTACAACCTCATCTATCTGATCATTTGGAGAATAAAAATGTGATGTTCATCCAGAAGATGGAATCCCAATCTCTCGACAAATATATCTCTGTAATGGAGGTTAAAACCGAAAATCCTCCAAGCAGCATCACAAGCAAAAATGTACCGACAGTCGTAGTACATATCAATTTCATCAATGTCACCCTTAGAAACCTTGTCAACGTTTTGGTAAAAAGTGACTACGACTCGGTCATGGCCCTTATTTGCGCCACTCAACATTAATATGAGCTTCATATTTCATTGGTAGATACTTGTTATGGGGATGAAAAATCAATTATCAAGATGAGCCCCAGTTTTCTCAATAGTCCTCCCATCATTTCGTCGCCGATAAACAAGGTATCCACTTTCATCGACAGCTGTATTCTCAACAAACTTCTCTGGGAAATGTTTCGAATAGCGTCCTTTAACCATGGAGGTATATTTTTTATTCAAATGTTCACATGGGCCGTGAACCATCAAATCCTTGACTAGTTGATAATATTTTGCATCCGGCCTCCTGTCTGGAATTTCTGTAGATATCACTCTATCAATATCAATCGGAGTCAATGGCTTGTCTTTTTGAGACAACAACAACAGTAAATGGGCATGGGGCAATCCCCATTTCTTGAATTCAATTGTATAAATCACTGCAACAACAAAATAATGATAAGTCATATTTAAAAATAATAGTTGTATAGAAAAGTTAAATAAAAAAATAAGGAAATAATTGAAATAATGTAAGTATTAAAATCACCAGCTTTGATATCACCAAATTTTTTTTTTTAAGATCCCATATAAGCTCATCAAGTTTAACCTTAAAAACACGACAAATAATATCCGACCGATCATCCAGACCTCTATCATTCACAAAATGGGTAATTTCAGGCCACTTAGGGTTATACATGAAGGTCACGAATAGATCTGGAGAACTGGCCCATCTACAAATTGCCATTGCATCCTGATAATTTTGTATTGTATTTAGGGCACCGCCTGTAAATGATTCTGGCAAGACAACACGCTTCCCAAGTCTCGAGCCTTCTGTCTCACCTCTTTCCACTGTATTAGTTAAAGCCTTATACAATTCACAACGTAGTTCTTTATGATGCGACCGTATAAATGTTAATCTATTCGACTCTACCATCGTGTACCCATCAACTAAAAATTGTTGGAACAATCTCTTAGATTTTAAAATATACGGTGATTCACCACTCTTCTCCTGTAACCTGTAAGCGAAGTACTATTTCAAAGAGACGGTCTTTCATCCTGTAGATCTTGTCAAAACAACTCCACTTCTACCCATATCTATTCTATACACATATTGGCCATAGGGAAATAACAGCGGATACTGAAGTGACAGGTTCAAAGGATAAAGCTCATTGATACGCTGCAGTTCACATGTCTGAGTCTCTACAATAATGTCATGCGATCTAGGCGAAGTAGCAAAATCACCTTCAATTATTGCAGCCACTTCATCCTATTCAGGAAGGCTGCATTCCCTAGCATCTTTGCTCATTTTAGCAATAAGCTTCAACCTAATAATGGGCACCTCAGCCTGATTAAATCTCTCTAGTAGTCGTGAACAACTGAACCATTATATTATCTTGATCCAACGTTTTTTTAAGCGAAGCAACTATATCAAGTCTTAAATTATTAGAACCAGCAATGTTCCTTCAAACACAACCAAATTAAATAAAAATATTAAACACCATAATGATCAACTTATAAGTAATAGCTTGAATAAAGTATTTAACAGTTTAGGTCATTACTTAACAGCATTCATCCTATTAGAAATTTCATTAGCTAGATCAGTAATGTACATCTCGGTAAATTTAGGAATACCTCTATTCGGCGGCAACAGACTACCAATCTTATGGTAGTTCTGACCGTTCAATCTAAAAATGGGTGGTGTAGATCTAGTATTTAAAGTCCTGTCAACCTTTCCACCCATTGAAGTAAAAGAGAACATACTATTATACGAACGTAGATTATCAACAAAATGTTTACTCTTCTCATCTCCACCAAACAACAAATTGTTGAGAACAATAGGAGGTTCTTTTATTTTTGGAAGTACTACATTTCCATGCATACGATACAAAGGAAATTTTGGCCGCTTACTGTTGAAGTGTTTCAAAATGCGTTCAGCGGACCAAAATATAGCACCACGGTGCTCACGCACACAAGTAGAATTCCCAATGTCATAATATTCTGCATTAAAAGTAAGTACTATTACAATGACATACAATTGTTGGACAAAATCGCCAACACTTATAATAAAATAATTTAATACGTTGTTAAGCATTAAATTAACATCAAGGTGCTAAATTTGCACATTCAATATCCTCACCATCTGAAACTTCACTATCTTGCTCACTAAAAAGACCTTGATCAAAACCGCTTACATCACGGTTGACTGCAGGTGAACCCAGATACATACAATATTTAACCACTTAAAAACGAAAGGCACAAATATATTTATCGCATAAAATATGATGACTAAATACTCACTCTTATTGGAATCACGTTCAATATTATCAGAACCTATAACACTCGTAAGACCAGGTGGGGTACCATGAAACAATTGGCTAGATGAGGCATTCAATAGAAAACCATGGTTATCAGTAGCACTGCTGTCGATCATTCCAAAGCTAAGTCCAACGCTCTCAAAATCACAATCACTTGACTGGTGGCTGGAAGCAACTACAACATTGAAACAAACAATTAAAAATTAAAATACAAAACTAAAACTACCTGATCATTGAAAACCTAAAATAATACAAAATTAATAGTTTCATTCCGTTTGTCAAGTCAGTTAATAGTGTCCTCGTGCTGTTAGCTGACAAACGATTAAATAAACTATTTAACGTAAAAACATTATGTGATGATGCAGACACAAGACCACGTGATCTCTTATTACCACTACCGCACATGTCCACTACAAAGAATATATATGTGGAAACAGTAAAAATAATAATAATAATAAATTAATAAACAAACCATAACTAAACAATAAAAGACACACTTGACAAAAGAAAGGGATTATACTTACGGCTATTCTCATCACGAGGCCTTCCACGGCGGCTAGATATTAAGGTACTCTTTGTTAATTTCCTCATTTAAGAGAATGAGTTACGCCCCTTTAAAAAACACAAAAGAAAAATAACAGACGAAAGCAATGTCACTCTAATATGAGTACTAGAGCATAACAACAAATGGTAAATCAAGAACATATAAAACAAATATAGCGAGTTTAGTTTGGTTATAAAATAAAAGAAATTAAATATACCACATTATAATAGGTAAAGTTAGACATAAGATTTCAATGC
>CAVNYN010236094.1:0-19207 GCA_963692815.1 Nyctanthes arbor-tristis
GCTGCCTACCCAGCATGATTGTTGGGTGCTGCTTTTGCAATGTAGCTGTTGTAATTTCCTGAATTTAAAGTATTATTTATTTTATATATAGTTTTTACGATTTTATGGAGGATGCGAAAAATTTTATGGAATTACACTTATATTTTGAGATGCTTCTATTAGTAGATTGAGAATTTTAGAAGTTATTATGAAGTCACAGAACTTTTTATACTGAAAAGGAAAATTTTCAGATATTTCTAGAGTTTATTTAATTTTAAGGATTAAGATAAATAAATAAGAAATGTTACGGTTAAACGATGATTAAATAATTGTGATGCAAGCCCCTGGAAGCCCCTGTAAATAGATCAAGCAGTTCATTTTCTTCGCACATAAATCTCCCAAAAAAATGGATAAACTCATCCCTTTGGAAAATAATATCTACACGTAATCATTCAAGAAATCTTTTACAAAATGGTGATAAATTTGTATTGAGTAGAAAAAATAATTTAAAGATAAAACGGTGAATTTACCCTATTTTGTAAAAGATTGACTGAATGATTACCTATAAATAGCGAGACGAAACCCGTTTTATCAGGCGCTCTCTTTCATCAAGCCGGCCTCCCATTTTCTAGTTGTAACTTTGTTACTTAGAGATTGTATAGAAACGATTTTCTCAAAATCAATTATCACTCAAACTCATTTTCAATAACATGATTGCTTATTGAAATAATCTTTTACCACCTAAATTTGTTACTTTTTTCCATACGGGCTTCAAACAGTATGTTATATAACATTTCATTAGCTGCTGAGAATTGAGATTGAGAGAAGTCAGTTATTCAAAACACCGCAAGTTACACCTTACTGGGTTAGTATTTTATAAATAAATAAATAAATAAATAAATAAATATATATATATATATATATATATTGTTGGTTATTTCTGTTTATGTACTTTAGTCCTCGTTAGTAATATTTTTAAGTGCTTTTAGTTTCGATTAGTTCTCGACTTCTCCCAACTTAATATTAAGGAGGTAAATAATACATAAAAATGATATTTACATATTTTAGATTAAATTTGATAAGTTGGTGTAGATATTGATGTTCGTACAACGTGTGAAGATGGGTTTAGTGGTTGTAAAAGAGAAACTAACGCCTAAAGTCCACAATAGGCGTCAGATCCTCCTTTACAACTGACGCATATTGTGCACTTTAGGCATCGTCCAAAAACTGACACATATACTGTTACTATGTATGTGCGTCGCTAACAATAACATCGCCTTCAATATAGACGCGTATTCATTAATACAACTGAGGCCTAAACTGCCATTATGTAGTAGTGTTTATTAATATTAAGGCATGCTTTTCTTGTTGAATTGCTTGTTGTTATATGTAGTTGTTATGGCATTAAATGCCCATTATTTACTTGACCAATAAATGGTGTGTTGAGTAATTTGTATAGCCCTCTAAAGAAAAATATACATTTTAGACTAAGTAACAATCACCCTAGACTCTTGTAGGAGATAGAGATATAGTCTTAGCATATAGTCTTAGCCCTAGCCATTGACGTATTTACACAAACACTTAATGCATTTATTTGGATTTCATTCCACATAGAGGTATAGTAGGTTAATCTAACTAATTAGGGCTAATTTAATGCTCGAGAGAGGTAATTACCTAAAACAGGAAAATTGTGTATAATATATTGAACGGGTGATTTTCTTGCTAGCTTGATGGTTTGTTAATTAAGTGAGGTTAAGTCAAATCAACAATCTCAACCATAACATCCTTATATATTCATACAACTCCGCTTTCATCCATTTTATTTAAGTTTCTCTCTCTTATATACTTATTTTCATGTTCTTCATTAAAAAATCCATTTTAATTGTGTGTGTATTTTGTAAATTCAACTAATTTAACTAGAGTAATATCAAGTAACAACTTCTCATTGGATTAAAAATCAGGACTCTTTGTCCACCTTATTGCTTGATACGATCCGTGCACTTGTAGTATTATACACATTTTTGAATCCTAAGATCCACAAATAGCCAATACATGATGGTCAACAAAGTATGTTAAATTTTCATGTCAAATAAACATATCTTCCTGTAATTATTGCATGCTCGAAACCGACGCCTTTTGTTGAAACAAGCTTTGGGTGTCAGTTGTGGATGAACAACCGACTCCCATATTAGTATATTATTTTCAAAACTGCCACTGCGTATTATTTATGCGTCGTTTTTCCTAACAACGACTCGCATGTCCATTGTTTTTGTCCAATTCTGTAATAGTGATTTCCCAAGCACCTCTCTCATCAATGATATATGTTTTCTATAAAAATTTATTAATAATTTAGTTGTCGTTAAACTTTGTGAGCTTTGTGAAAAATAACTAAATTAACATATATTTCACCCTTTTTGCACAATCATATATCTCCCGTTATCACAAACTATATAGTAAATCTATGCAAAATATTTGGCAAAGACAAATTTAAATTGATGTATGACTATGTAAATGGAGTACTATGGCGTTTACTCTATCAATATAAACTTATATAAAATGCTTAAACATTAAGTTAAAAAAATTATCATTTTCAATTAATTACTTTATGAATTTTTGCTCTTATAATTGTGTAACACGTTAATGCTTTATTGTTATTTTTAATATTATTATACTATATTTGTTGGGCTTATAAAGTCCAACCCATGTTATTTACCCAACTTAGATTCAAGACAATAGTTGGAGGATGAGTTATGTAATTTAGATCAAAGGTTAATTTGGAGCAATTGGACTCGTTGGCGGCTGCATCAAATTGGTTTCTTGGGAACCACAGAAATAGAGGAAATTACTTATAAATACCTCTATGCATGCTGCGAGATAGATACACGAAAAAAGGCGGAGACAATTTATCACAATAAGCGCACGGAAATCGAGCTACAACTGGAAGGAAAAATTCAGCCATTTATTTCACGTTTGGGGATGAGTTTTAACATTCGATTTGGTGTTTGACTTCTTCATGTGGTGGTTTTCTCCAAATTAATTCTTAAAACGTGTTAGGTGATATCTTTCTTTTATCTCTTGTAATTGATTATTGGATTCCATCTACTATTAGATAAATAGTTTCTGGTGTCAAGAATATTGTTCTTGACGGTATTGCGTAGCTGTGGTTATGTGTGGTTACCTCTTGATTTAAGACAATAATCTTGATAAGATAAACATTGTATTCCTATTATTATTTAGTGATAGTAGAATTGTCGGTTTGCCCCGTCGATTTTCCCTTCTCATTGGAGGGTTTTACGACGTTAAATAATTCTTAGTGTTATTTACGTTTCCGTACGTATATTATTTTTTAATATATCGATTGCATCTTTTATTCACACGCGTTTAGGGAAATTTATTAAATTTCCAACAGTTATATGTTAATAGTTAAAAAAATTATCATTTTCAATTAATTACTTTATGAATTTTTGCTCTTATAATTGTGTAACATGTTAATGCTTTATTGTTATTATATTATATTATATTATATTATTATTATTGTTGTTGTTAGAATATAAATATATAACTTTATTCACTCAATATAAATGAATAATGGTGAGAGAAAAAGCAGAATACAATGAATTCACTTCTAAAGTTTCACAATTTGAAGTAACAAAAGATAGTAGGACGTACATTTCTATCTAACCAAAATCAAAAGATTTTATCATTGTGCATATATTTATTGAATGCTGAATAAAGTTTGAAGATGGAATAATTAGCTTTGCCAACATTGGGATCTATTAAAATCGTCTATATTTTTTGTTGACTTATTTTCTTTACCTGATAACTGATCTAAGAATATATAAAATGTATAGGTTTATATTCATTCATACATTTTTTTATTTTACAACGAAACAGATTATATATCATTATCTTGATATATGTTAATCAAGTTAGCCTAATTGATTGATGGTTGCAAAAAGTTTAATTTTGTATTTTATCTCGAAGTCAACAAATTTCATTCCTAACAATCTATGGTAGAATGAATTTTTTTGAGGGCGCTGCCAACCCTCAAATCTCTCTCTCTCTCTCTCTCTCTCTCTCTTTATATATATATAGATACACACACACACACATAAAAGGAGAATAGTTCCCCTTCCATTTTTTCCCACTCAAAAATATTTGCTAAATTGGCATCTCTCATCTTGGCAATTGATTGTATCTCCTAATCTTACTCATTCATTGCCATTTTACTTTTAAATTTTATTTATATTTTAAATTAACACTCTTTTAAATTATTTACTATCTCAAATCTCTCTCCCTCTACTCTTAAACTTTTGACTTCTTATTTTGAGCAGTTTTATTTTCGACCGATTTTCTTAATTTTTGGGTTCGATTTATCTTACCCCGTCCGATTTCTTCAGAGTTGGTTCCAATATTCACCTATGTTCAGAAAATCAAACCTTTCATTGAATGCTAATATTTCAAAGTAATCGGACTAATTTTAATTAAATAATTAAAAATAAAATTAATTTTTACCAAAAATAACGTTGAAATTTTATTCATGTTTTAAGCTAATTAGAAAAGGTTTATGCATAATATGGCCATAATTCACGGGCCTTGAGTTTTCAAAAAACTGAAAATTTAAATAGACTATTAATGAAAAATGTTTATTGTGAACCAGTAAATCGTATCCGTCTTTATCTCATACCATCGTAATTTTTTCCAGATTGACTCTAGTATTTTCAAATGTTTAGAAGACCATAGTGGTCATTGAACTCGAAAAACTAATGGTTTAAAATCACCGGACCAATTTTAATTAAATAATTGAAATAAATTAATTTTTTACCTAAAATAATGTGGAAATTTTATTTATATTTTAAAAGCCATTGAAAATCTAACTTTGAGTACAGAAAGAGAATCCCATATTAGTTGTTTAGTGAAAAGAATTGAAGGTGTAGGCCTATATTAAGCTAATTGGAGAAAGTTTGCACATAACAGAGACTTAACTTATGGGTTTTGAATTTCCAAAAAGTTCAACTTTTATAGACCATTAATGAAAAAAATTTTATTGTGAATAAGTGAACCATATCCATCTGTATTGCAAAATATCAAATTATTTTCCAGATTAACTCTAGTATTCACAAAAGTTCAAAAAAACAGACCGGTTATCGAATCAAAAAAGCTAACGGTTCAAAGTCATCGGACTGATTTTAGTTAAATAATTGAAGTAAATTAATTTTTACCTAACATAATGTAGAAAAAGAACATTTAATTTTATAATTTTTGGTCCTTACCATAAAAGAGGTTGAAATTTTATTATTTTTTAAGAGCCATTGAAAATATGACTTCGAGTATAAAAAGTGACTCCCACATTAGTTATTTAGTGAAAAAATTTGAGTACGTATATCTATACTAAGGTACTTGGAGAAGAGTTATGTATAATAGGGTCTTAGCTTATGAGTCTTTAGTTTCCAAAAAGTTTGAAATTTCTGGATTGACGCCACTATTCACAAAATATCCAGAAAATCAGACTGATTATCGAACTAGAAAAGCTAATGGTTCAAACTCATTGGACCGGTTTTAATTAAATAATTGAAATAAATTAATTTTTGCTTAATCTGGAAAAAGGACATTTGATTTTATAATTTTTTATTTATTACCTTCTTAAAAAAGGTTGAAATTTTATTTTTTTTCTAAGAGCCACGGAAAATGTGATTTCGGGTATAAAAAGGGAATTCTACGTTGGTTATTTAGTGAAAATAAATGAGGATGTATACTTATATTTGACTACTTGGAGATGGTTATGCATAATAGGGCCTTAAATTATGGGCACTGAGCTTCCAAAAAGTTTAAAATTTTAATGGATCATTATTAAAAAAAATGTTTATTGTGAATAGGTGAATCGTATCTATCTTTATCTCACACCGTCGGATTGTTTCAGGATTGATACCAATTTTTGTAAATGTTTAGAAAACCAGAGCAGCCATTCAACCTTAAAAACTAATGGTTTAACGTCATCCGGTCGGTTTTAATTAAATAATTGAAATAAATTAATTTTTACATAAAATAATTGGGAAAAAGAACATTCAATTTTATAATTTTTTTTTATTTTTATCGTTTAAAAACAGGTTGAAATTTTATTCTTTTTTAAAGAGCTATGTGACTTTGGGCATACAAAGAGAATCCCACATTGGATATTTAGGAAAAAGAGTTGAGGATGTATGCTTATATTAAGCTACTTGGAGAAGGATTATGCATAGTAGGGTCTTAGCTTATAGGCTTTGTGTAACACCTCGTAAAATTTTAAGATAAGTTGCCATTCAATTGAATGATGAAAATTGAAATATGACCATATAATTGTACTTGAATGGTTACAAGACTATCAATAATTACAATACAACAATGAGATTGCATTAAATTAAAAGATTGTTACTCAATTGACGATAGAGAAAGAATTCGGTCCTCAATTGACATAAACTAAAGTACCGTGACTTAATTGAAAGATAATGCAAAGGGGAATGACTTCTTAGATAAATTCCCGCCAGTATGCGGTTTCATATTGGGCCACGTGTCACGACTTGATTGACAGAACTCAAATTTTATTAAAACTAGCTAATTTTCAACTATTATAAAAAGGGTTGTTAACCCTCAAGGCTTTCACGACTCCCCAAACCATCCCCTTTCTCTCCCAAGCCCCAAATTCGTCCAACATAGCCAAAGGAAGTAGAAAACCAATAAAAGATCACCAAAACCCCTATTTGTCCTTTGAAAAAGGTCCCTTACCATATATAGAAGGATTATAGCTTGAAAAAAATAGCTTTAATTAAGGAACATCAAGGTTTTAATGACCTTTTTCATCTTGAGATTATTCGAAGAAGATTTGAGGTGCGTAACTAGCACTTTGATTCCTTTTTAACATTGATGATATTTTGAAATGCTAAAGCATGTATTTGATTAAAGCAATGAACATGGATTCTGATGCATTGAAAAGAAAGATTGATATATTGCAATTTGAATCACTAGTTGCTCTACCCGTTCTGCATCTGTTCTGCTCTGCTCTGTTGCCACACTAGGAGCCATCTAATGATACTGAGATGGGCGACGATTAGTATGGTATCTGCTCTGTATCTGTTTGGAATTCCGGTAGGGGCCAATTGGGATTCAAATGTGGATCCACTTAATTGTACATGGCCATAATTGAATTGATATGATTCTGGCGCGCACCATGGGCAGTAGTTTAACTAGTGATAGGGCCCATTTGTGCATTGAAAAGTTTTGTGCGTAGAATGATTTTCTGGAAAATAAATATTTCATATAAAAGGTAAATCAAAGGGTTTTTGTTACTCACTGAGTACTTCGTACTCATTCCTTTCTTTACTACAATTTTTGTAGATGATTGAAGCTATAAAATCTGAAAAGCAAGGCAAGTCAGGAGTTGGATCGTGCTCGTGAAATGGAGTAGAGTTGTGCATGTAGTATAAATCTGCCTTTGAAGTCACTATAAATTTAATAGTTTCATGCCCACTTCTATAGTATATATATTTTTATATCTTATCACATATAAGATGATTGAAGCTATAACATCTGAAAATCAAAGGTAAATCAAAGGGTTTTTGTTACTCACTGAGTACTTCGTACTCATTCCTTTGTTTACTACAATTTTTGTAGATGATTGAAGCTATAACATCTGAAACGTAAGTCAAGTCAGGAGTTGGATCGTGCTAGTGAAATGGAGTAGAGTTGTGCATGTAGTATAAATCTGCCTTTGAAGTCACTATAAATTTAATAGTTTCATGCCCACTTCTATAGTATGTATGTTTTTACATCTTATAACATATAAGAAAATAGTGAGTTATAATCTTTATATTGATTTGAACTCTACTTTTCCTATAAAAGTTTTCTTATGACTTAGTGCATTTTAGTAATCAATTAAATATATATATTAATACAATTTCTTGTGTTTTTTTATATTTCTTGAAAAACCTAGCTTTAATGTTTATTTAAAAGTTTGACAATTTGTTAACTTATATAATTTGCTTTGTCTATTAAATTCTGGAAGATAAGATAAATTGAATTGTTTTGCACGTCCCATCTCCGCTGTTTGAATTAAAGCTTCAGCTATAGAATTTGTAAATTAACAAAAGATATTCAGAAATATTGGAGAATTAGCGGGGGCGTGACAAGAATAGTATCAGAGCAACGTTCCAGGGGCACTACATGCATAAACTACTCTGCGCGAGGCATCGACCAATCCGGCTTGTAAGTAAGTTACTACTTACCAACTTATGAATCCTTTGTACATGATAAAATTATGGGAAATAGAAGTCAAATGAAATATATAGCCTATTAGTATACATTATTTAATCTTCTTTATTGGAAGTGTTTGATCATGATAATTTAAGAAAGGTTGAGGAAATAAGTCATGCAACATAATAGATAACATATGGAATTAAAGGTATCAAGTTCTAATAACAATTTTGTTTGACAACGACATTGGTAAGAATAATGAAAAAAAATGGAAATTTTTCACTGTGTGGCCGCACAGTGGCAAACCCTGCGGCCGCCCAGGGCAAGTGTTTTGCGGTGCAGCAGTGGCCAACAGAAAAATTTGGCCAGCGCGGGCACACCACGGCTCAGGGCGGGCGTACCGTGCCTAAGGCGGTGTGCTGGCCGGATATTTTGAGGAAATTGCAGTCAAGTCCCTGAACTTTTTGATTTTGTCCAGATCAGTCCAAAGCTATAGATTTTTTTACAAAAATTGTAATTGGGTCTCCAAATTTCATGGTTTCTTCTATATTAACCCAAAAGACTTATTAAAAGTTCCTTCAGGCCACAAACACTATGTCTTTCACATAATTGCTATTGAAAATTTTTCTTTTGGTCTTTTGCACCTAAATTTAACCCGAATTTCAATATTCTTCTTACTTGAACTTGATTTTGAATTTGTGCTTTAACCTTGCTATTGACTTTTGAAATTTTTGGCCATTCTACATCTAAACTTAGCCCCTTTTTAATATTTTCCTGCTCAAACTTGACTTTTGAATTTTGTGCTAATTCCGTTATTGATTCTTGAAATTTTAACTTTTGACTATGTTATAAAACCGCAACATGTGCACCAAATTTTGTCATTGAATATAATGGTTGAAAATTTTTCCATTTTGATCAACTTACTGAAGTACTATTTTGGACAAATAAAGAAATAAATGGATGTCTATTTTATGAACATTATAAGTTTCATTTATTGAGATCTATTCAAAAGATTAAACGAAAGTACTTATTAAGAACATGATTGACAAAATTTAAGCTATAAATTAAACTCATGGGCCGTTAAGAATTTGCCCATTTATTTGGAATAAATTTACCCAATGAACTGATGGAATTGTCTTGACTAACGGATCGATATAATTGTTTTGAATTACTGGACTAAGTGTTCCTAAAAATATTAATACTTATAGAAAGTGGCTGAGAACCATGATAAATTTTAATCCTTTTTGATCTCTTGATTTAATATTTGGAAAGTAAATGTGGCAAGGACATGGCAAGAGATTTGAATTGAATTTCCCAACTTAGCTCAAATTATTGTTTGACCAGTGATTTTTTGTAACATCCCGGAAATTTCTACAAATTAAGGTAAGCAACGAAATTGTTGTTTTAAAAGAATTACTTGAATATTATTGGAAGATTTTGTGAAAACTAAAAGGTGGTTACCAAATTGATGCTAAAGAAAGAATTTAGTTCCAAATTGACATAAACTAAAGTATAGTGACTTAATTGACATAAATCAAAGTTTGGTGGCGTAATTGAAGGATGAGACAAAGCATAAGAACTTCCTAGAAAATTTCCGCCAAGTGTGCGGTATATGTTGCGCCACGTGTCGAGATTTAATTGGCGGAACTCAAATTTTATTAAAACTAACTCGATTCCAACTATTATATAAAGGACCTTTGGGTCCTCAATCTCCCAAAGACCCACAAACCATCCTATTTTTCCCTAAACTCCCAAAATTCGTCCAAAATTGTGGATGGTAGAGAAACACCTATAGAAACTCACTAAAACACCTACTTTTCACTTGAAAAAGGCTCTTAACCTTATATAAATAGATCCCAACGCAAGAATAGCTTTAATTAAGGAATACCAAGGCTTTAAAGAAACCTTTTCATGTGGGTTATTCAAGAAATATTTGAGGTGGTAACCGATATTTTGATTCTCTTTCTTCATTCATGAAGTTTTCATAAGTGAGTAATCGGTACCTTAATTCTCTTTATTTTGTTCATCATATTTTCATAAGAGATGCATAAATTTTTAATGCTTTGTTATGTAAAGCAAGATTGGTTTATTGTATCGATATCGCTAGTTAATGCTCTACCCGTTCTGAATTACTCTGTAAAACATGACCTTACTATGTGATCTGTCATTCTGACTATGTGATAATCTGTGGCCTTGCTGTGTGATCTTGGCCAATCTGAATCTCTGTGGCCTTGTTGTGTGATCTTGGCCAATCGTGCGCACCACGGGTAGTAGTTTAACTAGTGATAGAGCCCTCTGTGTATTCAATGACTTTGTGAATCGAAAGGCTTTGTGAAATACATGGTTTTCCTGAAAATACGAAAGTGAATCAAGATATTTGGTTATTCACTGAGTAGTTTATACTCATTCCCCTTTTCCTACAATCTTGTAGGTAGTAGATTAAGAAGCTATGTGGCCGGATCGTCCTAAGACGGAGGGGATACATGTATGTGATGAGACTTCGGTGTGTGCGACCGAGGTTTTGTTGTGGGTAGCTCACGAAACATTTAATCATCAGACTGCGCAGCGAAAGCGCCTCGATATTTGGAACTGTATTTGTATCGATTTTTAAGAGGTAATGGCTTCCGCTACTGTGTATGAGACTCCGTCCGTTACATTTTTAGTGATTACTAAATACTCTAAGGCAGTCAAATCCCTTCCTCTAGAGAGGAGTTCTCCTTTCCTACTACTTTCGATTTTATGCCTCTCTCTATGAGTCTTGAGTCTTCTTTGTCTTAAGTATTGGTTTGTAGGTTTAGAGAACGCATTTGCACTTTATTTTAACCCTCCCACCTGAAACATTTTTAAGACCCCCAAGCCCTCTCGAATGAGTTCTACTATAGAAGCTTTCAACGTAGACCAGGGGACAAATCTTTCACTCACTAAGAAGTGAAAACCTGTGACTAGATCATCCTGAAGACGGATGCGAAGAGAAGAAGTGGCATTTGGAAGTGTTGCTGACTTAACATTTAGGTTTCGGCATAACAAAGCTTGCACTGTCTTTTCACACTTAGGCGCACAGTGTGCCATTGGTAATGATTCTACTACGGTGCCACAAATTTGCAAGCTGATCCTAAGTAATCGTTGTTGTTCATTGGATTCCGGAGGAACTACTTTGTTAGGATTGGGGAATTGCTGCTATTCAGGACAAACTCGAATAATGAAAGATTTCTCAATGTATGCCCTTTGATTTGATCAATTGCCTCTCTCGTAGTTATGTCCAATAAATCTTTGCACATCGAAACACTTGCTCTTGTTTTGCCGAATCTAACTTCTTTTGAATGCGATTTGGCCCCTTAAATTATCAAGATCGGAAGAGCGTATCACACGATTCATCGAACTATTAAGAAACTCTTGAGATTACCAATACTTTTCAAATCAAGAAATTTGATTTGCCAAATCTGAATACTCCAAGAAAGTATACAAATATGCCTACATTTTAAAGTAAGAACATGATTTCTTCTTGACACAATTTTGAACCTCCGAATTGTCAAGGAAAAAGCTCTTGAAATAATATCCTTTCAGTTCTTGTCTGAGAAAACTATATACGATCTATCCAGGTAAACTATTAAGTCACTCAAATGTTCTTTTGCTAGACCCAACACTTATTTATTTCTTGAAAATTGTATTTCCTTGAATATGACACTTTTACCTATAATTGATTGGCATTATTCCTTTTGCTCTATATACTCTTAATAAACTCATTGCGATCGATTCGTCATTAATAATCTTGTTGCCCTGTACTTGAACTTGAAGACATTTTATTGGTACTAGTAAACCCTTAATTTTGAGACCTTAATTTTGTTAATCCATCACTTGATCCTGAGCTTTGTTTCGTGTTATTCTCAAGAATAACTCAACCATGAAAATTCTCTTTCATAATATGGAAACTCATTTGCAATGACTTTTCTTTGATATATGAATCGCCATCAACTCCTTATAAAATTGAAATTTATTCCTCCTTTATGTTTTTTTTCTTTTGTTCTCACCTATTATTGACCGTCCTTGATTGTCTATTCGAAATCTTAGAATCTCATTTGGCTTCTGTATTATTGCCTTTACTTGATTATATGAGATCGGAAGAGCGTGTTGTTGCCATTTGATCAAGCTTATGAAATTGTTTGACCATTACCTATGGGTAATAGTTCTCTTCACAACTTCGAAAAACTCATTGCTTGATAAAAGATTTATGTTTTCTCTCATATTCCCTTCAACTTGATATGAATATAAGGGACATTAACTCTTCTGTAGTTCTTGGCTATTTGCTATTTTCCTCGTTAACCTTCCTTATGTCAATGTCCCTATATTTTAATTGCTATTTGAAATACCTTTGATGTATGAGTTAATATCAGTACCTTGGAAGGCAATTGAAATTTGGGGAGAATTTCTTCTCTCATCTACCTTTGCTCATATTTGATTGCCTACTTGTTATCTCTCGAAAATCCCCTTTGGTCACCTATTACTGCCTTTGCTTTTCACTACATAATTTCATTCCTTGACTTTGTACCATTTTGATTGAACCTTCGAGATTGCTTGGATTGTGATCTATCACCAACGATGCTTTGTACAATCAGGAAGTTTTACTTGCTTGACAATGAACTTATGAAAAAATTGACTTCATGTTTCCGTCTGCTTTCCCTTCAATCTCTTGGGACATCAGTTCTTTTTAGGTTCTTAATTATTATTCGTTAACTTTTCTTATACCTTCTTGCCTTGTTTAGTCATTGCACTCTGATTTGAAGCTCGTAAGATCAAAACTTGACATTTGACTTAACGAAACAAGTATGAAATACAAGCTTGGGAATTGAAACATATTCGAAACAGTCTTGAAAAGAATACGACTCAAGGAATGAGATTTTATTAATTGTTGGTAAATCTTAAACCCGTTCTGAATAAAGTTGGCATAAATTTCGGGTAATTGAATAATTGCTCTACCCAATTGTACCTTTGAGGTTAAGAAGGAAAGATAAATGTGATTTCTGAACTTTGATATTAAAAAGGAAAGGAAAATTTATACATGAAAACGGAGTTGATAACTCGATTACTATGCATGATCTTAATAGTAAAAGGAATGAGAGCCAATTGCGTACTATGTTTCTGAAAATAGAAGTCATTGCCAGGATGTTTACCGAATTTCGAGGACGAAATTCATTTAAGGAGGGTAGATTGTAACACCCCGTAAAATTTTAAGGCAAGTTGTCATTCAATTGAATGATGAAAATTGAAATATGACCATATAATTATACTTGAATGGTTACAAGACTATCAATAATTACAATATAACAATGAGATTGCATTGAATTAAAAGATTGTTACTTAATTGACGATAGAGAAAGAATTCGATCTTCAATTGACATAAAATAAAGTACCGTGAGTTAATTGAAAGATAATGCAAAGGGGAAAGACTTCTCAGGTAAATTCCCGCCAAGTGTGCGGTACCATATTGCGCCACGTGTTACGATTTAATTGGCAGAACTCAAATTTTATTAAAACTAGCTAATTTTCAACTATTATAAAAGGGTTGTTAGCCCTCAATGTTTTCACAACTCCCTAAACCATCCCCTTTCTCTCCCAAGCCCCAAATTCGTCCAACATAGCTAAAGGAAGTAGAAAACCAATAAAAGATCATCAAAACCCCTATTTGTCCTTTGAAAAAGGTCCCTTACCATATATAGAAGGATTATAGCTTTAATGACCTTTTTCATCTTGCGATTATTCGAAGAAGATTTGAGGTAAGTAACTAGCACTTTGATTCCCTTTTAACATTGATGATATTTGGAAATGCTAAAGCATGTATTTGATTAAAGCAATGAACATGGATTCTGATGTATTGAAAAGAAAGATTGATATATTGCATTTTGAATCACTAGTTGCTCTACCCGTTCTGTATATGCTCTGCTCTGCTCTGTTGCCACACTAGGAGCCTTCTAATGATACCGAGATGGGCGACGATTAGTGTGGTATCTGCTCTGTATCTGTGTTAATCTGTCTGGAATTCCAGTAGGGGTCAACTGGGATTAAAATGTAGATCCACTTAATTGTACATGGTCATGATTGAATTGATATGATTCTGGTGCGCACCATGGGTAGTAGTTTAACTAGTTATTGGGCCCATCTGTGCATTGAAAAGTTTTGTGCATTGAATGATTTTCTGGAAAATAAATCTTTCATATAAAAGGTAAATCAAAAGGTTTTTGTTACTCACTGAGTACTTCGTACTCATTCCCTTCTTTACTACAATTTTCGTAGATGATTGAAGCTATATCATCTGAAAAGCAAGGCAAGCCAGGAGTTGGATCGTGCTTGTGAAATGGAGTAGAGTTGTGCATGTAGTATAAATCTGCCTTTGAAGTCACTATAAATTTAATAGTTTCATGCCCATTTCTATAGTATGTATGTTTTTACATCTTATAACATATAAGAAGATAGTGAGTTATCTCTTTATATTGATTTGAACTCTACTTTTCCTATAAAAGTTTTCTAATGAATTGGCGCATTTTAGTAATCAATGAAATATATTTATTAATACAATTTCTTGTGTTTTTATATTTCTTGAAAAATCTAGCTTTAATGTTTCTTTAAAAGTTTGACAATTTGTTAACCTATATAATTAGCTTTGTCTATTAAATTCTGGAAGATGAGATAAATTGAATTGTTCTGCATGTCCTGTCCCCCGCTGTTTGAATTAAAGCTTACGCTATAGAATTTGTAAATTAACAAAAGATATTCGGAAATATTGGAGAATTAGCGGGGGCGTGACACTTTGAGCTTCTAAAAAGTTTAAAATTTAATGGATGATTAGTGAAAAAAAAGTTTATTGTGAACCGGTGAACCATATTCATCTTTATCTCACACTATCAGATTGTTTTTCAGATTAGTTATAGTTTTCGCAAATTTTCTTCTATGTTTTTCTTAGGTTTTTTTGGCAATTTTTTATCCTTATTAATAAAAGATATCGTATTATGAGTAGCACCTATATTATTTATCATTACACATAAATAACCGATCAAATATTATAATTTAAGGCCATTGAAAATGTTACGTTGGGCATAGAAAGGGAATCACATATTAGTTATTTAGTGAAAATAATTGAGAATGTCTGTATATATTAAGTTACTTGGAGAAGAGTTATGTAAAATATGGCCTTAGCTTATCGGTCTTGAGTTTTCAAAAAGTTTAAAATTTTAATGGATCATTATTGAAAAAATTTATTGGGAACCAGTAAACCGTATCCATTTTTATCTCACATCCATGCATTGCCCTAAGGATTGATTCCAATATTCACAAATGTTTAGAAAATCAGATCGGTCATCGAACCGGAAAAGCTAACGGCTCATGATTATCAGACCAATTTTTATTAAATAATTTAAATAAATTAATTTTTACCTAAAAGAAAATGAAAAAAGAGTATTTGATTTTATAATTTTTTGATCTTTATTGTTTAAAAAATTGTTGAAATTTTATTCCTTTTTTAAGAGCCATTAAAAATGTGACTTTGGGCATAGAAAGAGAATCTCACATTGGCTATTTAATGAAAAGAATTGAGGGTGAACACCTATATCAAGTATACTTGGAGAAGAGTTACGCATATTAGAGCCTTAACTTATGGGCCTTGTGCTTCCAAAAAGTTTAAAATTTTAATGGATCATTATTGAAAAAAGTTTTATTGTGAACTAGTGAACCGTATCCGTCTTTATCTTGCACCGTCAGACTATTTTTTAGATTGATTCCAGTATTCACAAGTTTTCTTCAATGTTTTTCTTAGGTTTTTTAGATCATTTTTTATCTTCATTAGTGAAAAATATCAAATTATGGGTAGCTTTGTTTTTCTTTACACACACATAAATGATCAAATATTATAGCTTAAATCTTTTTTATACAATCATGTTTAATCCTTTTGAATTGCTTATATTATATGGTATTATCATCCCTTGAAACGTACAGGTGAAATAACTAGTTTTTTCTAAATTCAATTAGGTCCTGATATGATAACTGCGTAACAAGCCATATCCATGAAGGTTCTAGCTAGAGCTTTCCAAAACCCTAAGGCCCGCTGGGGTTCAACCCAGTGGAGCTCTACAAAAAGGACGTTCTATCATAGAACATACATGCGAAATCAAACCACATAATTAATTGGCACTGTCTGTGGGAATCCAATCAAAAAACATTATCATAATCGATTGTTTTCTCGGTCGGGGATCTTATGTTGGTTATTTCTTACCTTCTATTAGGATCTATAGCTGGTTAAGATCTGTTCTTAGGTCACCCCATAACGATTTACGGCCAACCACACTCGGCTCTTCGAGGAGGACAACAACCTCTTTAGTTCTCACTGGGCAATCTCTTCATATCATTACTCTACAATCTACATCTACTTTATAGCGTGGCTCAAAGGTAGATCGTTCCAACCTACGCCTACCAAGTCGAGATGCTCGTTCATTCTTTAGCGAACCTACATCCACCCCTGAGTGGTACATAGTCGCTCTTTCTTTCTCTTCCGATCTCTGAATGGTACACGGTCGCTTATTCTTTTCTTAGCGAGCCTACCTCTGAGAGGAACGCAGTTCCTCGTTCTTTAGTGAACTTACGTCCACCTCTGAGTGGTACACGGTCGTTCGTTCTTTAGCAAACCTACGTCCAAGTTTGAGTGGTACATGGTTGCTCTTAATGTAACTAAGCCCGCGAATTCGTGGTGCTCTCTCATTCCTTATGCTCTTATTTGTTTGTGTTCTTATGCTCTTATTAGTGCTCATGCCCTCAACGCAACTACGCCCACCAAGCCATGGTGCTTGCTCGTTCCTCGTGCTCTTATTTGTCCATGCTTTCATGCTCTTATTAGTGTATGTGTTCTTATGCTTGTGCTCTTATGTTCTTATTAGTGATCTTATGCTCTTATTTAGTGCTCATGCTCTTATGTTTATATCAGTGCTCACACAATCTTATGCTCTTATTTAGTGATTGTGCTCTTATACTCTTATTAATGCTCGTGCTCTTATGCTTTTATTTGGTGCCCGTGCTCTTATGCTCTTATTAGTGTTCGTGCTCTTATGCTCTCACTCTTATACTCTTCTACTTGTGCTCTTATGCTTATATCAGTGCTCATGCTCTTATGCTCTTATTTGGTGCCCGTGCTCTTATGCGCTTATGCCTGCACTCATATATTCTTATGCTCGTGCTCTTATACTCTTATTCGTCCATGCTCATACACTAATTCGTCTGTGCTCGTGTTCTTATGTATCCATGCTCGTGCTCTTATTAATCCGTACTCCTGCTTTTATTAGTCTATGCTTCTGCTTTTATTCGTCCGTGTTCCTGCTCTTACTAGTCCGTTCTACACCTCTTCAAGTCCTACACATGATGTTATCAGGTTTACGCCTCTTCAAGTCTGTGTACATGCTCCTATTAATCGTGCCCTCCTCAAGTTAGTTTACATGCACTTATCAAACCATTTCCATGGCCTTTTTAGGCCATTATTCATGCTTTTATCGGATGACATGGTCTCATTAGACCACCTTATACGATTCAATCTCTTGGCTGAGTATTTATTTTGATCGATCATGTGAACATTCAAATACTCGTTCTGATTGTTAGTGTTTAGAGAATGCCTGAAAATCTATATAGAAACTTTTATTTTCATTATATAGAGTCGACAGATCAAGCACAAATCCTCTGGCAATTAGTGAATGATGTAAGTGCAAACAATTGAGTGAATTCAAGACCCGAACATTAAATATAAAAGCTGCAAATTAACCTTGACTAGCTACTAGAGTTCAATTCTTCACTAGCTCACGGTCTATATAGGGAGAGAGGGCTTTGACTATCCATCCCCGACCCGCTAAGAATTCGGGGCGAAGACTTTCACCTTGTACCCACGGGTTTGGGTATCTAGCATAAAATTGCCATTCCTAAGCCTCATATATGTGTTACATACATAGTCTTTTTAATTGTCAAAGTTTAAAAATGCTAAAATATTGCATGAAACGTCTAGGAATTTAATTCGTCAAAAAGATTTATCAGTTTACAATTTAGGTTTAACCTGACAAATTTGTATGTTACTATGATTTATATAATATAACCCAAAGTCATTTTATTTACATCATACTTGAAAAAAAGAAAATTAGCACAAATAAATCAAAAATAACTTTTTTTTTTTTTAATACAGGAACACAATGGGCGTGCATGACAAGAAGACACCTCACACCATTTAACAAACTCATGGTAATTTTGTTAAGCGCAAAATGATAAATATTACTTAAGCGCATGGGCAGTCCTAGTCAAATCCCTCTCCATTGATTTTGATCTAATACTACTGGACTCAGACATGTGGGTCTGACGGCGTTAGAATGGAACTGCTCTCTTAGGGTCATCGTTCATTTAAGACATAAAATGCTCCTACAAATAAAAACCACTAGCACACATTTGAAGGACAACATTATTTGAAGAGCAAAATAGTTCTAAAATCATATCAGGAGTTAAAGCATATAATCCGAAGACAACCCAAAACAAGAGTACAAATACACAAGCAACACATGTGGAAAGACACAAGACAAACTTTCATGGCAACAACACAAGATGCAATGGAACTCTTATTTGTAAACAGTAGGTAGATTTTTATTTATTTACTAGGAGAATTAACTTCTAACTTTACTTAGTTTTAGGAACCTCAATTATCCTGATACCACCAATGGTGATACCCCCACCTGCATGTCTTGGCACCAATGTCACCAGAACCGTCTCATCGTCCGCGACATCCATGTCCTCGTATAACTCGGTCAGTTTTAAATTGATCGAAGACTTAGTAGTTATCGATCGACCAGTCAGATGGGGAATCTGTGCATAGGTTCCTGCATAAGAAGCTTTGTTCAAGTTATCAAAATTATCATCTTCATCGTTCACGAACACATCCACCTTAAGCGTTTTAGACGGATCGACTTCAATGTCTTCCAGCACGAGCACTTCTTCA
>CAVNYN010236098.1:0-13287 GCA_963692815.1 Nyctanthes arbor-tristis
ATGAAAATTATGGATCTCTATGTTAGGCTAAGAAAGATATGCTAGGAATTATGAATAATATAACAAAAATTGATCAATGTAAAACTAGAAATTAAACGCCTAAAACTAATGCAATCCTAGAATCTAAATGCAATGCAAAAATTAAAATCAAAGAAAAGAAAAGGGATAGAGAATGAGTTACCTCTCATTAAGCGCTTGTTTATAGTCGTTAGCTTGACTATTTAGCCATCCAATTCAAAGAACTTTGAATAAATCTTTTGACAACTTGCCGAACATGCCAATGTTGCCTTTGATTGTCTTCATGATTAAGCTCCAAGTTTTGATGTTGCCCTTCTCAAAGTCATATGACTTGATTTGACCATCCAACTCGAGTTTAAATATGTACAATTTAACCAACTCATTAGATCCAATGACGAAATCAATTGAACCATCAAATTCGTAAGGAGACTTGCTGATAACTTCAATTGTGTTGTTCATCTCATCCTCTTCGTTTTGATCAATTGAAATCTCGTTCTCCCCCTGATTTTGAAATTTTTCCACAAATGATTCATTGCTTTTTTCTATCTCTTCCACCGTGGCACAGGCTAATTCAATTACTTCATGACTTTACTGAGCCCACTTCTTCACCTCACTTTCAGCAAACTTGAGGTACTCAAACATAAGTTCTAAGAATTTATTAAAATTTTCCAACGGTGGTTCTCATTGACCTATGTAGTTAAACTATTGATAAACTGAATGTACCTTCCAAGTCGAATATGTCCATTTCACTTCAACGGACATTGCTAATGACATGGGCATGCTGTACTCATCGACTCCAGTAAGTTCTAAACATTCACACATCCTAACCCTTTGCTCATTGAGGAATTTAGCTAGAGGTTTATCTTCCTCGTCAATGTCTCCAAAGTTTTAATACCATGTCATTTCTTTGATCTCCTACTTTCTCTTCGTTCTCTAATAGCAATAAAACAACGAGAAAGAAATGGATCAATGTTGTGTCAATTTTAAATACTCACAAGCGCATGAATCGATTGAAATATAGAAACGTGAGTAACGAGGTCGATCCCACGAGGATTGCTATAAATATGGAACAACTCAATGAATTTAAATTAGATCTAACTCTAACCTAGCTCCAAATGATTTTCAAGATTTGATAAATAAAATATAAACTAGTAAAAACAAGAACGTTTAAGAAACAATCCAAAGGATAAACATTACCAATGTTGCAGATTCCACCAATGTATAGTAAATAATTCATATCTTGTATTGATTCCAAAATTTGAGTAATAATAAGAAATCAATCTTTTATTACCGCAAGTAATTTATCGTTAATGTCAAAATATAACTAATCTAATGTAGATCCCCTTTCGCTTCAAGTATGTAATTCTCTAAGCACTACATGTAAACAACTTAATGAATCACAAGTAGTCAAATAAAATCACGTGTTGAACTTTCAAAACCAAGCATGGATAAATTTTCTAACAATGAATAACACTTGATATCCGATCTTGAAAGCATAATTTATCATTAATGAAACCGGAATCATGGACGCTTAGAGTACATAATATTAGGAATCAATAACAAAATAGAGAGTTATATAACTAACATGGTTTCATCATTCACCTAGGTAATAATAAAAATTAAAGATACATGAGATAGGGGAAAAAAAACGAATAGGAGAAGTTATCTTTCACATCTGGCGTTTGCTCATCCCAAAGTTGCCCTTTCGGCCTCCTCCTCCTCCTATGTATTTTTCTCTCCCAAAAACTTCTTCTCTTGAATGACCACAAGAATGTTCTTTATATAGAGGAAATCCAACAACTTTCTTCTTGCAACTTTCCTCATGAAAGGCTGGTTCCAGCAATTCTGATGCAAATTGTAACCGTAATTTGTTGGTTATATTCATCGAATTTGGACTTGTCACCAAAATAAAAGTTCTGTATAAATGAGTTGGAAATGTGTTGGAAAAATTTTCAGGCCAATTGGAATTTTGTAGGCCGAGATATGTCCAAAATAGTCAGCGCTGCCCACTTGTCCAGCAGCCACCAGGTGAATGCATCAACTTTCAAATTGTAGGCGTCTTTTGAGGCTCTTTGGTCCAGATTCAGAATCGGATGATAAAATATGATATTTATATATTCAACTTGTATTTTGAATGGAGCAAGAATCACAAGATTTGGATAACTACAGCTCGAGATATCCATGAAAAACCAACATCTGTACAGACGGAAAGTTTGACTGTCAAACTGCTCTGGTTCTCTCCTCTTTGCCGTCTTTTGGTCGAACTAAACTCTGAATATTGGAATGTGATAAAGATGAAGATTGTAGATAGATCACTTGGCTTCATTCTCCAACTTTAATCACACCAATCCAACGTCTATAACTCCAGATATGTTCAAAATAGTGAAGGCTGCCCACTAGTCAACATCTTATCTTGATAAGAACACAGCTTGGAAATTGATGATGAATTTTGACTACTTTGTGAACCGAATTTGAATCTGGTCATATGGGATGATTTGTGTATATTTAAGTTATCTGTCGAATCCCACTTGAATCATCTTCATTGGACCTCTAGAACTCAATTTATCATGGTTTCTTCGATACTTGCCCACAGTCGACATAATTATTGAACATCCCGACTTGTCTTGATCGACTTGTGCCATGAACTTCCGACACTTGCAACATAAAAATACATCAATAAGTACCATTTTTTCATTACAATACTTGCCAATATGTATGTGAATACATACTTTAATTAATTACTTTTTAGGACATATATCCGTACACAATGAACTTGTAGCATGAAAATCGATTTGCCTCAACAAAATGGTTGGATTACTATCAAATGAACTTATAGTGTCTTATAAATGACATATCAAAGATGCAAATTTTGACATTAATCAATCAACTGGAAAATTTAAGAGAAAAAAAACTGAAATCAACTAAAGCAAAAAACAAGTAAAAAATTCAGTATCTCGCAACGGCGCGAAAAACTTATTATCGATTTAATCCCGTGTAGCGACTGGAAAATTTTTCCATTAAAAAGTTTTATTTTAATATATGCGTCACTATGGCGTGCCTAAATAAGTTCGAATAGTCATACTTCACTAGCGCGCTCGCCTAGTCAATATCGAATTTAAAATTAACTATATGGAACACTTTTACCATTGTGATAAATTATTTTAACTTACAAGAATTTAGAGCCCAAAGTATAATAAATCAAAACCCAGGAAAATCCTGCGAGAACTATTATCGTTAAATTGGTAGTCCAAATATCCTAGCTCATATTCACTCATTCATGGCCCAAATCAAGCCCAACAATTCAAAATATTTACTTCAATTAGTAAAACCCTGTTCAACCCCCTTCAAGAATGTAACTCTATACTAAAATTGAAATCCATAAATGGCACCACTACCTATTCTCCTTCTCCAACCTACACATTTAGTAGCCTAGGTACATCTCTATTTCTCCATCCCTACTGCAACGTCCGTTCCTTCTCTTCTCTGTAAATCTTCCAATACCATTGCACACACAGAGGCATCTACATGCTCTACCATTATCATCCCTCCCTTTCATAGTAAACACACATACATACAAGCATAACTCATTCATTCTTCAAAGTGAGCATCAACACACAACATCATCTTCTCCTAGCAATAAATACATAGAAAATACCATTTCATACATCTACAATACACACATACATAGAGTCACACGGTTCATACACCGCGCCGGTCAACGTCACCACTGGTGGCCCAACTGGGTTTCCTAAGAACTCAACCTCAAGCGACAAATCTTACACAATTAGCTTCTCCACGTAGTGTAGAACATATTTATACCAACTTTTTTAGCCAGAAGCCTCCTTTTCTCGCTGGAGATGTGATACTTTAGTCCTCTTGCCGTAAAAAATGTGATTTTTGGCCAAGAAATCACCCAATTGTTCCGTATATGTTTGTGTATGTATACAGAACGTTTTGGTGTCAGGGGGCTGCTTTGAAAGTTTGATGAGTTCTCAAATTTATTTTGGCTGCCTCAACATTTCAAATCCTATAAGTTGGTCCCTAGGTTTCAGCTCCTTTCAACTTAATCCCTAACATATTGGTTTTTATCAAAGTCGTTTTTAAAGTTCCATTCTAAAATATTTCAGCCCCTACTTTCAGAGTTAGCTTATATGGTCCCATAAGTTCTGAGATGTGATATTTCAGTCCCCATAAATTTTGAGCCTAGTCTTTTCAGTCTCCAAACTTATTATTTAAATCCTATTGACCCATAATCTTAGTTCTTTCCCAATTTAACCCTCAAAATTACTTGAAACACATATTCACTCACATTCCACACTTTCAATTGTTGCACTTTAGCCTCTAAAGTTTTAATTTGATTATTAAACTTTAATTTTCAAATTCTAACTTTAATTATTTTCATTTATTGACTAGACGGAGCACTCGGGCATTTAGAAAACTAATTTCAAGACTTACTAAGCTCAAGAAAACAAAGAGGCAGACTATTTATTCAAAAATCTTTTTTTTAAAGATTGCGCAACATTAATTGATTTGTGTTGTGAACGTTATATATGAATATGTGATAATAAGAATTACATGTTATATGCTCAAGATCTCTTGATTATACGCATAATATGTTTCATTAAGAATTGAGAATTTTCTTTTACTATGCTTAGCTTGTTTTCATATAAGAATAAGAATAAGAATAGAGAGATTTACTAAGAACGTTGGACTTGCATTCATTATACTATGCTTGTTAACGAAAAAATTTAAGTTTTACCCTAGAAGAATTTGCATGCCTATGTGTACCATTTATTATTTGAATTAATTGATATTCGTTTGACTCTACTGAGTATTTCATATGAAATACTCATTCCTTTCAAATTAACAAATTTCAAGAGATCGGAGCCAATGGTGGAATGACAAATGGTGGTTGTAATTAATACGTATTATGGAAGATTGATCTTTTGAAAAACTTAACTATTTTTCATGGAGAAACAATTGATAAACTCCAATTATTTTGTTGCAACTGCCATGTGTTGATGTACTATGTTTGCCTTCAGCACTTTTTAAAACTTTTATTAAATGTTGTTGTTTTCCGCATTAAATTATATTATAAGTTGGCAAGAAAAGTCAAACTAACGCTCCAAGCATTTTAAAAATTTGGGACATTACATCTTACAATTGGATAGATCATTAACAAGTAATATAGTAGTGAATAAAGTATTTAATCTCATGAGAATTGAATCTACTAAATTCACTCTAGTTGATCTCGGCATTAAATAAAAACAAAACAATAAGATTTTAGAAATAATTTTGAGAAAACTAAAAATAATCTAAGAAAATAAAGAGCTAGTATGATCTACAAATCTTAAAAAAATAATAGAATCACAAAAGTGCTAGAATTCCGAAACCTACCATCGTTCTCATGATTAACTCTCGGTACTTGACGTTGAAAATCAATAGTCCAATATTATTCAGAAGCCTATCTTGATGTTCTTCCAAATCTATACTTATACATGAGCTTAATTAACTCTAATTAATCTTCGAACATATGGTACGCATTAATCCAGTGTGATTATCCTTTAGCGATTTTATAGAGTATAACATTATCTCTATCTTTTGTAGGACCCGACGTTGTTCATTACAATATGCTATATTCATAATGAACTCTCGAAAGCAATATGACCTACAAAACTCGAATTAATGGTGATCAAGCACTAAAATGGAATAAGAGAATAATGAACAATCAACCCGATTAAAAGAAACTAGAACATATAAAAACAAGTACTTCAAATTAATTACGAAGATGGGATTCATTGTTAACTCTAGCACAAAACAATTAGCCTAACATGTTAAGGAAAAGAAAACAACAATAAAGATCAGAATTCATAACCCAAGGTAGATGAATTCACGATACATTTCACGTCATTTCTTTTCCCATGCCGCACACATGCCTCCTAAGAGATCGGAAGAGCGTCGTGGCCACCTCTCATTGTTATCGAACGTCCCTTCTCTCCCAGATATGAATTCCTCTTTAATTCACAGTTCCTCCTTTTTGATGGAAATCCACTTCCATGCTTGGGCCAAAGCCCAACTATTTGTGTCCTATTGTTTCCTTTCTTTTCTTTTTTTTTTCCTTTTTTAATGTGCTAAATGCACAACAAGCCCCAAAGTCCACTTTACTGTTTCAACTTTCAGATCTAACCAATTTAATGCTCCAAATATTGATCACATGCACTTTAGTTGTCATGATATCCAAATGTTCTGCAACTTGATCCTTCTTCATTCTTTTCTTCACTAATTGCTTTCAATTGGGTTCAAACCTAATATAAACAAAAAACAAGTAAAATTAAATAGAAAATTGAAGAAATACAATGACTATAGTATAGTTTTAATGGTCCAAGATAAGTGCAAAATTACACTTATCAGTACTCATAGCAAAAATCTAAATAAAAACAAATCCACATCGCAATATTTAATTGAATAGGTCCAAGATCATGCATATAGTGTTACACTATGGAAGTTTTGTTCTTACATCTGATATGATAACAAAGACCTTGTCCCACTCCACGAACATGTAAATTTTTATAGGAGACAGAGAGATATAAAGACTAATATTTTAAAAGAACATTCTTTCTTCATCTAGTGTTGTTGACAACTAACAATGAACAAAGGGTTCATTTAGTTGAATTTGACCAGACATCAAACACGCCACTGAATTATGTGTAAGAAACCAGTAGTGGAGCACTATTGGTTTCTTACACTATTGGTTTCTTACACGCAATGCACAACAATGCAAGAAGTTTGGTACCTGATCAGGACTATCCATTTAGTCACCCAAAAAAGAAGCCACGAAACATGATAACCTGACGTGATATCCTAGACCTCCACCAAAAGAAAAGGGACAATCGTTATATGCATCTATTTAGGATCTCAACCTCATACCTGTGTGTTGATCTAATTAATGTTTTGGTATCATCTGCCTTTAAATAGTATCCCTCAGCTCCATTATTTATGTTTAAATCCACTTATTAATATCATAGAGCATGATCTTGAAACAGCCAATTAGCAACCATCACACATAATGAGAAGTATTCTTAATTTATGCTCCTTAGTAAAAGAAACACACAGTTAAATTGTTATATCATGAAAACAATTGCATACCTCAAGAATACTGAAGCTATTATGTTAGAATGTATTTAACTATATTGAGGCATAAATTTTTTCGTCCCAGAAGATAAATTTAGGGCAATTTCAAAACGCCAAAATATTAATGAGAATATGATAATCGATTAATAGTTTACCAACTGGAGAACTTCTTGACAAACAATGTAATTTTTTTATCTTTATTTTTAACTATTGGTTTTATTAAAACTTTTATATCGTTTAGTTGCTTAGCTCTAAATAAGGTAACATATAGCTGTCCATGAGAGAATACATGTTCAGGTAAAAATAAACCTACGAAATCAAATGCTTGGCTATGGGCTTTATTTATGGTCATTGCAAAACAAGATCAAATAAGGAACTGAGTTCTTTTAAAAGGAATAGAGCCTACGTCTGATTCCAATGGTATGGATGGTATTCGTGGTAAAAATACACGTTTACCTTGATACTCGCCAATGGCTATTTCTGCATCTATAACATTTCGATAAAACCTTTTACATATAAGTCTTGTTCCATTACAAAGACCTACAGAAGGGTTTACATTACAAAGCAGCATAATGGGACAATTTTCTTTTAGTTTTAATTCATGCAGTGGAATACCATTGGAGTTAAAGTGTTCAAGAAATCGTCTTGAAGATTACTTTCATTTTTACCGAATGGTTCATCATAACTAAAATATGTAAAAGTCTCACCTGGGAGCTTCTCCAATAGGATAATGTTAATATCATGAACAAATTCATTTTTTTGTGGTTAGTATGGCTCTATTTATCATTGAATTAAGGTTTTCAATATAGGCCGTCATGTTCGGGAAAACATGATTTATTAAATCTTCTAATGCGTGTGTTTCGTTATATGGTATGGGCTTTATTTATGGTCATTGCAAAACAAGATCAAATAAGGAACTGAGTTCTTTTAAAAGGAATAGAGCCTACGTCTGATTCCAATGTTGTGGATGGTATTCGTGGTAAAATTACTTGTTTACCTTGATACTCGCCAACGGCTATTTCTGCATCTATAACATTTCGATAAAACCTTTTACATATAAGTCTTGTTCTATTACAAAGACCTACAGAAGGATTTACATTACAAAGTAGCATAATGGGACAATTGACTTTTAGTTTTAATTCATGCAGTGGAATAACATTGGAGTTAAAGTGTTCAAGAAATCTTCTTGAAGATTACTTTCATTTTTACCCAATTGTTCATCATAACTAAAATATGTAAAAGTCTCACCTGGGAGCTTCTCCAATAGGATATTTTTAATATCATGAACAAATTCATTTTTTTTGTTGTTAGTATGGCTCTATTTATCATTGAATTAAGGTTTTCAATATAGGCCGTCATGTTGGGGAAAACATGATTTATTAAATCTTCTAACGCATGTGTTTTGTTATATGGTATAACAATTTCAGAAGGCAATGCAGTCAATTCATAAGAATGAAGTTCCTCTGTTTCATTTCCTATGTTAAGTAAAAACCTATAAAACTCAGGATCTAGTTGAGCACACATATTTTGTATCAATGATATGCGGGTGAAATCAGGCCATAAATTTGAGGTTATTAAACTTGCATTTGCTATATCCCCTCTATCTCTGTTCGGGAACTGATAATATTTGTCTAAAGTCTCCTCCTAATACTATAACTTTTCCACCAAAAGGTAAATCACAATTGTTTATATCACGTAACATTTTATCTAATGCGTCAATTGTATACCGGCCTGCCATAGAAGCTTCATCCCAAATGATTAGTTTTGTTAGCCGTAGATGACCTGCAAGAGCAGATTGTTTACTAATAGAACAAACACTTTTCTTATTTGCATCTAATGGAATTTTAAATCCAAAATGTGCAGTATGCCGTCCAAGTAATAAAGAAGTAGCTATACCTTATAAAGATGCTATGGCTAGTGCAATTAATTGTTTTGATCTAACAGCTAACAATAACACTTTATACAAGTAAGTTTTTCTGGTACCACCTGGACCGTCTACAAAAAAAAAAAAAAAAACCTGGTCGGTCATTAAAAACTTTATCTAAAATAATATCATATGCAAAATGTTGATCTTGATTTAACATTGAACATGGTATATCACCAGAATTATTGAAATATGGTCTTGCTTCTTCTTCAATTAAGTTTACTAGTGTATCCTTGTCATTTATTCATACATAGAAAGAAACTAATTGGTAATCATCGGAAGAGCACTTTTTCCAACTGGTTCTAGAATGCTATGAATTAATTCTAAGGCTTTTTTTTTTTATGCAAGTTTGCTACTATAACCTTGTAGAAAATCTTCATACATATTTTCCTTATATTTTGACCATAATAACTTCAGATCAACTGAGGCACAAAACAACAATATAGGAGCAAACAAGCGATGCAAAGACGCAAGCATTTGGTACATAACTGCTTCAGCTAAACAAGAATCACCGTTTTTAATAGTCCATGTAAAAAAGCGGCTTCACAAAAGGTGGCAACTTGCACTTTGTTAACTATTTTCAAATCATTAAATGAAGTTTCTCCTCTAGTATGATTTAATAAAAGACGTAAGTAATAATGTTCACCTTCGGCTGGAAATAGAGAGATGATACGACCAATAAAATCTTTATTTTTTTGTGGTATTTAAATCCTAACAGATTTATCCCAAACAAAGTGAATTGAAAACTCTTTATAAAGTAAAGTCCTTGCTTTTTCATTGGTTAAATTTGTACGAAAAAATTAAGTTAACATTGTACGCTGTGGATAATCTTTGGTAATAAGTTTTGATAAATCATATGTCTCTCTAAAGGTAACTAATTGATGGTCTTCAAGATGTAACTGTAATTGCACAATAGAAGGAATATTTTCGGCTAATGTAAATCCATAGATAGGCCATAATGCCTCAAATGGAGAAACCCATCTAGCTGATTGGTATGCAGAAATTCCATCTCTCTCAATTTAAGTGTCATTGTTATTATTAAGATTAATAGAAAAGTTAAATTCGGCCATGAACTTTGTATATATACTTGTATAAATATTCCACTGCTTGGATGGTACTACATATTTCTACATTAATATGACAATCATACTTAGCTAACAAATAAGGATTATAAGGTATAACCCATCTATTGTCTAAAAAATGTCCTCTAACTAAAACTTTCTCACCCTTATTTGGACGCCTATATGTTTGGGTAAGAATTGCTGCTCAGAGACATAAATGTAAAGAAATCTTTTGGGTAATGATTTTTGTAAGTTTGTTTATCTATCATAATTCATATAGACATTCTTTGGGTTTAAAATTCCACAAAGGCTATGCATAATATGCTTGACAACACGAGATCTTAAATAAGGTTATCTTTTTTCGTCAGGTATTTCATAGGAGATTATTCAATCAACTTGTTCTAGAGTTCTAATTTTATAATCTTGTTTTAGAATTATCAAAAAATGAGCATATGTTAAACCTCTTTTCTGAAATTCAATAACACATATGTATGCAGCTATTGGGCCAAAAATATTCCTTTTAAACAATCCCGACTAATAAATCAGGTCGATTGTAAGTTTCATCATTAAACTTTAATTCATCTTGTATTTCCTTCCAATTAGGATTACATGTCATTATTAAGAATATATCAGGTTTACCAAATCTTTAAACTAAAGCCATTCCATCCATTTATCTCTTTGCACAATCTCTAGGACGACCCATGAATATCGAAGGTAAAACAATTACTTTTCCAACTTTACCACCATTGTTTTCACCCATTAATGCAATCAACAGTCCCTTGGTAAAGCTCTACTCTTATATGCTTTTGGCTATATATAAAAATAGTCCAATCCAGTTGTCTCAATTTTTATATACATATCAACAACATAAACAAGAATTACCTTGATTTCAAATCTATAGTTTATAGCAATAATATTCACGGCATGAAACACGTGTCTTTTTCCCTTGTTTTGAAGCTCCTAAAGTAATTTGAATTAGTAAATATTGTATGTAACTAAGCACATAAAATTGGAGAAAATAATTACTTACCTGTTTTTTTATCTTGAAGTATAACTTATGGTATAATTATGTCCCGAGTATCTAACAAATCATCTGGACCAAAAAAGGAGATATTCATTGCTTTTTTATCAACTTTCTTAATGCCCTCATGCCATCCAAGTTCACCATATGGAAAAAGCAAAGGGTATTGAAGAGGATCATAACAACCACAAAAATATTCAATCTTATGTGATGTTCCCGACTTTGCATATACAAATATATCACAAGTTATACATTGATCTTCTGAACCATCATCCACCCAACCCGCCTCAACTTGTGATGCAGTTGGTCTATTAAAAACTCTTTGGTAAGCATTTAGATTACGCCTAATTATAATTGTACAGGCATCCAAAGAGTCATAAGAGCCCAAAGACTGAAAAAACTTACAATATGGATTAATATGCGATATATTTATTATCTTTTATATCATGGAAGCATAGAGCCTATCATAAGTATTAAGTCTATGATAAATCTCATTATCGGTATCAAAAAATACAATTGTAGGCATGATGGTTTATTATTCTTTGGTATAAGATTATTAATGTAATGGTAAATCTGACTGAGAGCTTTAAATATATAAACACCTTTGTTCATTTTGGAGAGATCTTTATCATATTTCATATCTAATGACGTGAAGGCAAAATGGTTATTATAACTACGGGACAAGCATATGAACCCCAAAGATTCAGGATCATTTGATGTGAATAAATTAAACAAATCATCAGGCATAACATTTAAGAAAATTTTAATACTTTCCTCACCATAGTAGAATGTGTGGCAACCTCGCTCAATTTTTTCTGCAGAACAATACATGCACATAGTAGATGGTTTCAGAACATGAGGTTGTGAAGGAACTTTGTGTATCATAAAATTTCCATCTAAATGTTCAATAGCCAATACATCAAAAGCACAAAATTGCTCACCTTTTTGAAATACACCATTTCTCTCCATTGTGCAAACGAATGCTTTGTGTCTTTTTGTTGTAGCACCGTAATGAATACTGGAAACTACAAAAGACATACACCAGTACATTAAATATATCAAAGAGAATACATAATAAGTGGAATTAAAATTTTGACTCAAATATAACTTGTTTATTTGGTAAACTCACTTCCTATGTGCGGCTTCTTTTTTTTTTGTGCATATAATTCACGTTGTCTCACATTAATTTCATCTTTGCGCAATGCATATTGCTCTGTCTGTTATTTTGAGTTTCTAATTCTGGTGTGCCCACATCCATACTAAAACACATATTTTTAAAAACATAAAATAGATTTTAAATAGAAGATATACAATAAAATATGCAAAAGATAAATGCTATAAAGGAATCATGTATAAGTTGACGAGTCATCTAGATTTTGGTTTCTATTTCAATAGTGAAAAATATATACATATCATAAAACAAGAAATGCAATAGGTGGTGCTGTCAAGCTATTTTCTCTTTCTAACTGTTCAGTATCCAACATACTTGGTCACATTCAATTATATTTGTTCAGTTTCTTTATCAATTTTCTTTCTTTTTTCTTATTCAAATTCTTCCGGGCAGTGGAAAATGGAAAAGATTATCAATGCTGCCTATGATCTTTGAATGGCCAATAGAGATAGGGAGTTGCTGTCTAGTACTAGCATTATTTTCTCTGAGATCTTCATCATTCAAACACTGGGGTACATTATTTTTCAGATTCTTTCCCTCATTTCAGTGAATCTTTCATCTTCAGGGTTGGTTTTCTCATGTTGAGATTCTTCATTGAAATGATGGATCAAGTACCTTGTAAGGATGGAAAAACAAATGAAGCTAGTGGTTTATTGGAATTGATTATTCAAAGGGGTGAACAACCAAATGCTTTTACATATAACACATTGAATGGGTTTTGCATGGAGAATAAGATTGATGAGGCAAAGCAGTTGCCTGCTGTCATGGAAGTTGAAGGCCATAAGCTAAATGTTTTGAACTACAATGTCTTAATTGATGGGTATTGCAAGTGTGACAAACTGGAAGAGGCCATGAGTCTTTTTGAAGAAATGGTGCACAAAGAATGCAAGACAAGCCTAGTTACATTTACCATCTTGTTGAAGGGTCTATTTAAAGTTGGTAAAGTGGAGGATGCTCGTTC
>CAVNYN010236099.1:0-13056 GCA_963692815.1 Nyctanthes arbor-tristis
GATTTGATAGCTTATAAGAGTAAGGAGTATAAGTGATCACATAGGAAATGAGACATCTTTGGATACAAGAAAATAAAGGAAGAAGTATACTATACAATCTTGAAGTTAGAAGGGAATTACGGCTTAAGTGATAAATATATACTATTATATGTGGTCGAGTTAGTGAAGATTAGTAATTAAGTAATTGTAAGTGAAACGAGTGGAAAGGAAAAAAGAGGAGAGATTTGGAAGAAGCATATTAAAGTTAGTTTCTTATCAAGATCGGAAGAGCTACATGGAAGGGATAGTCAAGTGCAATTTTAATAATTTCATTACTCAAACCTTAAGATTGTTGAATTTCGTAGCCGAAATTGTTTTGAAGGAAGTAAGATTGTGACGACCTGCCTTGCTATTCTCAAAGTTTAACCTTTACCGTCAAAGTCAAAGAGATGTAATAGTTAAGTTAATGTCCAATCTAGACTACGATGCATTAATTTAATTTTTGGGACTACAATTTAAGCAATTAAATATGTTTGGGTCTATATGGAATAATATTATAAGTTTGGAGTTTAAAATAAAGTATGAGGTTAGGGACTAACTTAAGCAAAGCAAGAAGTTAAGGGACTCAATGTGCAAAATTTCCTATATATCAAGAATTTTCTCTTGAATTGGGCCATTTTTCATTAAAAAAAAAAGGAAACAGAGAAGTTGAGAGATGAGAGGGAGAGGCCAAGGGAGGAGCTGGAGGATCAAGCAAGAAGAGGAAATTCTTGAGAAAAATTGAAGATGGAAATTGAAGGAATCGAAGAAGAAGAACAAGGATCAATTATGGTATGTAAGAAATTCTCATGTTCAAGCTTTGATTTCATATATATTTTAAGGTTTAGTTTTTTTTTTTCAAATGTTAAGAGATTTCATAGAATGATTATTGATTTGATGTAGTTTTATTGATTTAAATAGTATAAAATTATGCTTAGATATGAAAATTGGAATTTTTATGCATGAAGTTTCTGTCCTTCCCACTTTAAGAGGCTATAATTGATAGTATAAGTGGAATTTTAACAAGATACAAGTTAAAGAATGATCTTCTATGAGTTTTCTATCATCCAAAATTTGAATGACGCCATTTGGAGGCCAATAGCAGATTTTCTGGAAGTGGAGAAATATTTTGGTGTTCTTAATTTAGTCTGCTTGAGCTCAATTTCATATTTGAGGAACTTATGTAAGTGTTCTAACTTACGGGAAAATTTCATGAACATACGATGAAGTCCCTGAGCATAAAATGGTCTTAAAATTGCATTGCGCAAAACAAGAGAACTCAATTCGCGTTTGAAGAGTTGAATCAAGTTTTGATACAATAAGTGGTACACATAATTGATGGAAGAGTTTAGTTAAGAGTGGAAATGAAAGATTAATAGGTTATTATGATGATGGCATAATCTTTAGCAATATTAAGCTTCTAATTTAGTATATAGTGATAAAAAGAATTACTAAAAACTAGAAGGAACTAGATGTGAGTTAAATTTTCATAAGATGTCACAGGAAATGATAAAGGCTCAAAGGAAATGAAACACAAAAGGATCTATATTGCTACTTAGCCAATGAGTGAATCCCTATTTTCTTAAAATGAAATTTATTATGTTATGAAGTTATATGATGCTATGAAATTTATGATAAAATGTCTTTATAGATTTCCTTGAAAACTTATTCTTTCATTTGAAAAGTTCACTAAATTGATGAATGAAATGTTCAAGGTTTTTCAAGGATATGGTTTATTGAAATTCAATGGATGAATGTTTATATTTAGAAATACAGCTTCTGTTTCTACTGTAGAAGATTCTGTCTCTATTGTTTCTTACATGTATTGTAAATTCTGTTTTCTTGTTGTTTCCTACCAGTAGTGTAGATTTTGTTAACAATCTTAAAACAGATTCGCTATTTGTGCTTACTGTTTCTATCACGTAGACATACTTGGTCAGTTTTGTTCCAGTTGTTATGGCTTCATATTCGAAACTGTGGGTGATGCACAAGTGATTCCAGCCATGCCTCAAGTGCTAGTGATAGTTGTAACTCAGGCTGCTCTAACTTTGACTGTTTCTGTTAATCATGGGGAAAAACCGAAAAAGTACAATGGTTAGAACTTTAAGAGGTGGCAGCAGAAAATGTTTTTCTATCTGACCACCTTGAATCTAGCACGATTCTTGACTGAAGATGTTCGTAAACTTGAAGAAGGTCAAGGAGGAGATGTTCAAGCTGTCAGTGCGGTTGATGTTTGGAAGCATTCTAATTTCCTTTACCGGAATTATATTATGAACGGCTTGGTGGATTCACTATACAATGTTTATAGTGCAAAGACAACAACAAAGGAATTGTGGGAGTCTCTTGAATAGAAATATATGAACGAGGATGCCGGGGCTAAGAAATTTATTGTTGGCCTTTTCGTGGACTATAAAATGATGGACTCTAAAACTGTGACCAGTCAAGTCCAAGAGCATCAGGTTATCTTACACGACATTCATGCCGAAGGAATGGTAATGAGTGAAACCTTCCAAGTGGCAGTTATTATTGAGAAGCTATCCCCGGCTTGGAAAGATTTCAAAAATTACCTGAAACATAAATGGAAGGAGATGAGTGTTGAAGACCTTATTGTGAGACTTCGAATCAAAGAAGAAAATATCGTTAAATATCGTGGGTTCACTCCTATTGAACAAAGCTAAGGCCAACATAGTGGAGCATGGTCATAGTTTGAAAGCAAACTGAAACAAATCCGGTAAAAGCAAGAACGGTGGCAAAAGCACTCAGTTGGGGACTGAGGGTGGAATTTCTAAAGAGAAATTCAAAGGAACATGCTACAATTGTGACAAGCCGAGTCACAAAGCTGCTAAATGTAGACAGTCGAAATAGAGCAACAAAAAATAGGCAAACTCGATTGATGGCAATGCACAAGATGTTTCCGAAATGTGTCTTACAGCTGTGGCGTCCGAAGTGAACTTTGTCAGTTCAAATGCTAAAGAATGGTGGATTGACACTACTGCTACAAGACATGTCTGTTTCAACAAAGAACTATTTAGTTCTTTTGAAACTGTTGAAAATGGTGAAAAACTATTTATGGGAAATTCTGCCACTTCTGAGGTCAAGGGGATTGGAAAAGTAGTTCTGAAGATGACTTTTGGCAAAGATTGACTTTGACCAATGTGTTGTATGTGATGTTCTCTATATGAAGCTATAGAGAAATTTGTTCCCTCTAAAAATGAAGTTGAAAATCAACTTAACAAGAAAATTAAGGTGTTCTGTAGTGACCGAGGTGGTGAGTGTATAAATCACCATTTGCTGAGGTTTGTGCACAAAATGGAATTAAACAAGAGCTCACTGCACCTTATACACCCCAACAAAATGGCGTTGTAGAACGGAAAAATCATACCTTAAAGGAAATGATGAATGTAATGCTAATAAGTTCCGGAATGCCACCAAACATGTGGGGTGAAGTTTTGTTATCAGCCAATTATCTGTTGAACAAGATTCCCCGTAAGACGCAAGGGACAAGTCCATATGAATTATGGAATGGTAGATAGACTTCTTACAAATATTTACGAGTGTGGGGATGTCTTGGTAAGGTTGTTGTACCTGCACCAAAAAAGGTGAAAATAGGTCCAAAAAAAGTTGATTGCATCTTCATTGGTTATGCATATAGTAGTAACGCATATCGATTTCTTGTGCATGAGTCAAAGATCCAAGACATACACAAAAATACAATAACGGAATCAAGGAATGCTTCATTCTTGGAAGATATATTTCCATATTGGTCAAAGGAAGAAGCAAGCTCTTCCAAAAGAGTTCATGAGACTATTGACGATAGTCATGAGCAAGGAAATTAAGGAAATGATGAAGAGGTTGAACCCAGGTGTAGTAAAAGGGCTAGGACCGGGAAATCATTTGGTCTAGACTTTCTAACATATATCCTGGAAAGTGAACCTCAAAACTACCAAAAAGCAGTAACCTCTACAGAAGTTCCTCAATGGAAAGAGGCAATACAAAGTGAAATTGATTTCATCTTGCAAAATCATACATGGGAACTGGTGGACCTTCCTCTAGGTTGTAAACCCCTAGGATATAAATGGATATTCAAAAAGAAAATGAAATTAGATGGATCAATTGATAAGTATAAGGCCAGACTTATGATACAAGGCTACAAACAGTAGGAATGCCTGGATTACTTTGACACATATTCTCCAGTAAGGAGAATAACATCTGTCAGAACAATTCCAGCCATTACTGTGTTGCAAAAGCTTGAGGTACATCAAATAGATGTAAAAACTATAACGCCCCAAGTTCTAGGCACTCGAAACGCTACCAGACCCTTTATCTATTCTTTCAAAAGTCACAGAAATTTGAAATTAAAAAAAAATATTTGAATAGGTGCAAACTTTTATTTATTTTTAAAATAAATAACATAATACAACGATTGTCAATAATAACAAAATTTCTAAACTTTGAAATAATAATACTGTCAATAGTTATTCAAATATTAGCAAAACATTAGCAGTTAAATGTTTATTCATTTTTTTTCTTTTCTTTCATTTTAGTTGCCGCCCTCAGCTGAGTCGCTACCAGCTTCAGGACCTGAAATGTTTTAAAATAAAGTGTGAGTGCTTCGAAGAAACACTCAGTAGATTCCTGCACACAGATATTTAAAACATGCAATACATATTATGTACCTAAATACATGTACACACGTAAACTAATGTCTGTGGGCTTGCCTTACAATAAGCTAATTGTCTATGTCTGTGGACCCGCCAGAATGACGAGCTAAACCTGTAGGCTCAAGATTAAGGTGAGCTAATTATGCGTATACTTTTCCATGTTTCCATAATTCACACTTAAGCACATTAAAATGCATATAATACGTAATTGCATCTTCTTTTTATAACAACGTGCTCATACAACTTTAGAAAACAATTTTAGTAAGGAATCTACCTTAATTCGATTTTCCTCTTGAGTTTGAGCTTATGGGCAATCAATTATGCATCAAGTCACGTGCCTCGTCTATCAAATATGTAAATAATGATAAAAGTTAGAATTTCAAAATGATTAGAATTAAATAAAATATAGAACTAAATTGTGAAGTTTGAAAGTTTTAGATTAAAATGTAAACTTTAAAAACTTTAGGGACTGAAATGAGTAAATCTGAAACCTTAATGACTGAGTTAGAGTTTTTTCAAGACTTGAGAGACTAAAACAGATAAAACTGAAACTTTTGGGTTAACTTAACCGTTGGTAAAACCTTAAGGACTAAAATCAACTGTAAATAAAGAATTGGCAACAATTTGAAAATTGATAACTCCAAAGGACTAATATGAAACAAATTGAAACTTGTGGGGCTTCAGTGCAGATCTGAATTTGACAAAACAAATCCCTAACTCCCCAGTTTGTCTGATATTGAGAATCAGAGAGAAGGAAAGAGAGAGCCAGAGAAAGTGGAAAGGCGACGGTGCTAGGTTCGGGTAGAAATGGATTGAGGGTTCAGTGGGTTCTGTTAGGTGTGCGAAATAGGTTCGAGTAGGGGTTGCGGTTCGAGGACTTTGCGTAGGGGTAGCGAGTCATGGGTTTGAGACTTGAGTACGCGACGGAGGTTTGAGAGGCAAGAGAACTCGCAGGTTCGAGAAGGGCTGTGGTGCGCGACTGGGCGCGGCGACTTGGGTCAATTGGGTTCGGTCAGCCAGAGAAGGTTCAAAGAACAGACGGGTCGACCAAAGTAAGTCGAAGGGGTTCTATCCTGGGCAAACGAGAACGGTAGTGGTGGTGGCTGGCGACCGACGGTCGCAGTAGTGTGGCGAGCAGCCGGCAACGGTTCGGCTATTCCACCTCTGTTTCTATATTTCTTGACCTTTGTATTTTTTTCTAAATTGGTCTGGTCGTTCGGGTCGTTGGATATGAAGGGACGGTGGTTGGTTGATGGTGGAATCGGGTTCGATTCGAAGGGTGGCAGTGGCTGCCGTGTGGTGTGTGTATGCATTTTGTATGCATATATGTAAAGGGGAATGCTTTCAATGTATAAATATGTATGTGTACCTTCTGGAGAATGGTGAAGGCGTGTGGTTGTATGTATCTGAATCCACTTGTATGTATGCAGTGAATGAGTAAAGTGTGCATAATGTGTAATTTTTCCCTGGGTGTATATGAATTACCTGTGTCTGCATGAAAGTAATTTTGGGAAGATGGGTTTATGTGTATGTGTATGCCTATATATAAGTTTCTGTGTGTATGCAAAGATTTACAGAGTTGGGAGTAGGTTTTCGAATTGCTGACTGTAGTTATCTTGAGATTGTGAATGTTTGTACAGTAAATAAATGCAGGAAACGTGAGAAAGATTGGCGGAAACATCTGATAAGACTTTTTGCTACAAAAGAACAACTGACCGAAAGATAAGAGGGTAGGCTGAGATAGATTTGGGATCAATTATCTAGAGTCTGGTAGAGCTACGTGTTCCAAGTTGGGTTGAAGTAGGAGTTTTGTTTCGCCAGAACTGAGGAAAAATGGGCCTCAAATAGGTTAAAAGCTTGAGCTAAATTATTTGGCCTTGAAAGTTAAAATATGCTTTGGCCTTAAAACGACTTTAAAATTTGATAGACTTAACACATTGGGCTTAACTTAAATGGGTTGAGAGTTGAACAAATTAAGTTTTGGGCTTGGTTACAAGAAAACAATTTGGGCTAGTGAAACCTCTTGGATAGTGGTTTAGATAATTAATTAGACTCGAGTCAAAGAAATTCAGAAAATAGAATCCAATTAAATAGGAACTTGCGTATCTTTAAGGTAAATTAGATTAGGGACGCGAATTCTTTAAAATCTTCTATCATGACCAATTATTAAATAATAGATTAGGGTATTAGCAACACCCTTGAATTTCTTTAAAATCTTTAAATGTAAAATTTTCATTATGAAAAATCCGGTCGTTACAACCTCTTTCCACTTAATTTAATTTCGTCCTCGAAATTTAGCTTACTTGTTCTATTAACTCTGGATATTTCTCCAGTATATCTGCTTCTCTTTCCCATGTAGCATCAGATCGGAAGAGCACACGTGGCCGCCCCACTGGATCTTGACTAACGGAACCTCCCGATTCCATAATACGTGCACTTTCCTATCAAATATGGCCACTAGAGCTTCATCGTAGATAAGATCTTCCCGTACCTTAACAGACTGGACACTGACAACATGACCTGGGTCGGGAACATATTTCCTCAACATAGACACATGGAACACATTGTGCACCGCCGAAAGTTTTGGAGGCAATGCGAAACAATATGCCACGTTTTCAACCTTTTCCAATATCTCAAATGGCCCGATGTACCTCAGTCGTAGCTTTCCTTTATTATCAAAATAAAGTATACTCTTCATTGGTGTCGCTTTGAGAAATACTTTCTCTCTGACCTTGAAATCCATGCTTTTCCTCTTCTAATCGCGTAACTTTTCTATTGATCCTGTGCAACCTTAATCCGTGCCTTGATCTTTTCAATAGCATGTACTATCTTCTTGACTAACTCACGCCCCAACATCTTCCTCTTGCTAACTTTGTCCCAATAAATTGGTGAGCGACATCGCCTACCATATAGAACTTCATATGGGGCCATGCCGATTGTTACCTGAAAGCTGTTGTTGTAGGTAAACTCAACCAACGGCAAGTAAGTTTCCCAATTACCACCCTAATCTAGTACGCATGCCCTCAATATGTCTTCTAGTATCTGGATAGTCCTTTTGGATTGTCCATCCGTCTAGAGGGATAGGCTGTGCTGAACTTTAGCTTAGTGCCCATCGCGGTCTGTAATGACCACCAAAATCTTGATGTAAACTGCGGATCTCTGTCTGATCAATGGATACAAGCATTCTGTGAAGTCTCACAATCTCTTTGATATAAATCTGAGCAAGCTAATCTAAATGGAGACTCATACGGACTGGCAAGAAATGGGTGGATTTTGTGAGTCGGTCTATGATAAACCAAATGGCACCATGCCTACTTGCTGATCTGGGGAGGCCCAGCACGAAATCCAGAGAATCTTTTCCCATTTTCACTCCGGAATCTCTAAAGGTTTCAATAACCCTGATGGTTGCTAGTGCTCAGCTTTCATTTGTTGGCACACCAGGCATTTTGCGACAAACTTGGCAATACTTCCCTTCATGTTTCTCCACCAGAAGGTTTCGCGCAAGTCTCGGTACATCTTAATACCTATGAGATGTGCAGCATACGGGGCAGAATGGGCTTCAGCTAAAATCTTGTCCTGTAGCTCGTTATTTCTAGGCACGCAAAGGCGGCCTTTGAATATGAGAGCACCGTTGGTAGAGATTTCAAACTCCTTCCTCTTTCCCGACCCGACCCTAGCTCTTATCTTTTCCAAAAATGTATCATGCCTCTGTGTTGTAACTCTTAAGTCTGGTTGTACTATCAAATTGGCAATTAGTGCTGATCTCTATCTTTGCGTTGTTACTACTTCGATCCTCAAATCCTTAAAATCCTTGATTAATCGGTCTTGAACTGTACTAAGTGCTGATAACTAACCCATGCTTTTCCTGCTCAAGGCATCTATGGCTTTTTTAGCCTTACCTGGATGGTATAGGATATCACAGCCATAATCCTTGACCAGCTCTAACCATCTTCTTTCCCTTATGTTTAACTCCTTTTGCTCTTCCGATCTTGAGGCTTTTATGGTCTGTATAGATCTCACATTTACTCCAGTATAGGTAGTGTCGCCAGATCTTTAAAACATGAACTACAGCGGCAAGTTCTAGATCATAGGTCGGGTAGTTCTCCTCATAGGGCTTCAATTGCCTAGATGCATAGGCAATCACCTTACCTTTCTGCATCAAAACGCAACCTAACCCTAGTTTTGGTGCCTCACCGTAGACTACAAATCTGTCAGAGCCATCAGGTATCGTCAACACTAGCGCCGAAACCAATCTCTACTTCAGTTTCTGAAAACTCCGTTTACACTTATCTGTCAAAAAGAACTTCTCTCCCTTTCGGGTGACTCGTGTCATGGGACCTACTACCTTGGAGAAGCCCTCAATGAATCATCGATAATACCCAACTAAACCCAAAAAGCTTCTCACCTCAGCAGCATTGGCAGGTAGAGACTAGTTAGTAACAACCTCAACTTTAGCAGGGTCCATCTCAATCCCCCTTGCCATCACTACGTGGCCTAAGAACCCTATACGATCTAGCCAAAATTCACACTTCTTGAATTTGGCGTACAATCTTTCCCTTCACAAGGTTTCCAACACGGTCTTCAGGTGTTCAACGTGCTACTCTGAGCTCTTTGAGTATATAAAGATGTCATTGATGAAATGATAATCAACATATCCAGGTACTCATGGGACACCCTATTCATCAAGTCTATGAATACCGTAGGGGCATTCGTTAAGCCGAAGGGCATTATGGTGAATTCATAATACCCATAACGGGTTCTGAATACCGTTTTGGGTATATTCGCTGACTTGATCTTCAGCTGGTGATAACATGACTTCAAGTCAATCTTGGAGAAAATAGCTACTCCCTTCAGCTGATCAAATAGATCTTCAATTCTCATGAGAGGCTATTTGTTCTTAATCGTCAACTTATTCAGTTCACGATAATCAATACACATTCTCATACTCCCGTCTTTTGTCTTCACAAACAGGACCAGTGCCCCCAAGGAGACATACTTGGCCTGATAAAACCCATCTCCAAGAGTTCCTCTAGTTGAACTTTTAGATCCTGCAGCTCCTTCAGTGATACTCGGTAAGGAGCTTTGGAGATAGAAGCAGCTCTTGGTGCCAGGTCGATGGTAAACTCCACTTGTTTGTTGTGTGCAATACCCAGCAGATCCTCAGGAAGCACATCGTTGTACTCGCATACCACTGGTACACTATCCAAGGATATATTTTCAGAAGGTTTACCTTGAAGGCTAACCAAATATCCTTGGCAGTCTACCTTTGCTACAACTTCTTTGCTTGAAGGGCCGAGACATGGAGGGGTAGCGCCTTAATCTTGGACCCATAGAACCTGAACTCTTCCATTCCTTCCTTTCAAAAAGCCACTTCTTTTTTGTGACAAATTATGGTAGCCCAATTAGTGCTTAACCAGTCCATTCCAACTATTATATCAAAGTCTTTCATATTAATGACATTTAAATTAGCCTTAATTATCATGCCATCAAAGTCTATCTGTACTGCCCTAGCTATTTCATATGTATCGATTAACCCACCTGATGGCATACTAACCTCCAGTATGCTACTTGTTTTCTCCCCTGCCATGTTCAATCTAGCTAGGCACGCAATAGATATGAAAGAATGCGTAGCACCGGAGTCAATCAAGACATACAAGGGGGTAAATATTTATGAACAGAGGGGTCGACCAAGGTAAGTCGAAGGCGTTCTAGCCTAGGCCAAGGGGAACGGCAGTGGTGGTTGCTGGCGACCGACAGTGAGGGTAGTGTGGCGAGCAGCAGGCAACGGTTCGACTGTTCCACCACTGTTTCTGTATTTCTTGTCCATTGTTCTTTTTTTTCTAAATTAGTTTGGTCATTTGGGTGGTTGAGGATAAAGGGACGACGACTAGTTGATGGTGGAATCGGGTTTGAATTGAAGGGCAGCAGTGGCTGCTGTATGGTGTATGTATGCATTTTGTATGCGTGTATGTAAGGGAGAATGCTTTCAATCTATAAATATTTAAGTATACCTTCTTGGAGAATGGTGAGGGCGTGTGGTTGTATGTATATGAATCGCTTGTATGTATGCAGTGAATGAGCAAAGTGTGTATAATGTGTAATTTTTCCCTGGGTGTATATAAATTACCTGTGTATGTATGAAAGTAATTTCAGGCAGATGGGTTTATGTGTATGAGATGCCTATATATAAGTTTCTGTGTGTATGCAGAGATTTGCAGAACTGGGAGTGCGTGTTCAAATTGCTGAGTGTAGTTATCTTGAGATTGTGAATGTTTGTACGGTAAATATAAGCAGGAGACGTGAGAAAGGTAGGGGAAAACGTCTGATAAGACTTCTTGCTGCAGAAGAACAACGAACTAAACGATAAGAGGGTGGGCTGAGATGGATTTGGGATCAGTTATCCAGAGTCTGATGGAGCTACGTGTTCCAAGTTGGGTTGAAGTAGGAGTTTTATTTGGCCAGAACTAAGCCAAAATAGGCCTCAAAATGGTTTACCTTGAATTAAATTATTGGGTTTCGAATTGGGCCTCAAAATTCGGCCTTGAGAGTTAAAATAGGCTTTGGGCTTAAAATGACTTTATTACAATTAAATAGACTTAACACATTGGGCTTAACTTAAATGGGTTGGGAGTTGCATGAATTAAGTTTTGGGCTTGGTTACAAGAAAACAATTTGGGCTTCTAAAAGCTTGTGGATAGTAGTTTAGATAATCAATTTGACTCGAGTGAATGAAATTTAGAAAAGAGAATCCAATTAAATAGGAACTTGCGTTTTCTTTATGGTAAATTAGACGAGGGGCACAAATTCTTTAAAATCTTTTATGGTAACCAATTATTAAATAATGGATTAGGGTGGTAGCGACACCCTTGAATTTCTTTAAAATCTTTAAATGTAAAATTTTCATTCTGAAAAATCCGGTCGCTACAAAAACTGCCATTCTAAATGGTGCTTTAGAAGAGGAAATCTACATGGAACAAGCTAAGGGATTTAAAGCACCAGGTAGGAAAACAAGGTGTGCAAACTAGTAAAGTCATTGCATGGTTTGAAACAAGCACCAAAAGAATGGCATGAAAAGTTTGATAATGTTATGATGGAGTGTGGATTTAAAATCAATGAATGCGACAAGTGTGCCTACATGAAAGATACAGTAAATGGCTATGTCATTTTGTGTCTTTATGTAGATGATATGCTCATTCTTGGTAGTAATCACAAAATGATTAAATCCGCTAAAGACATGTTAAAATCACAGTTTGACATGAAAGATATGGGGTTGGCGGATGTGATTCTTGGGGTTAAAATTTGAAGAACACTTGATGGACTTGTGTTGAGTCAGTCACACCGTGTAGACAGAGTTCTTGGGAAAAATTTAACAAGGATGATTTAGGAATTGCTAGAACCCTGATAGAGACAAGTCAACATCTATCAAAGAATAAGGGTGAGGCCATCTCACAAGTTGAATGTTCCAGTATCATTGGAAGTCTTATGTACTTGATGAGCTATACAAGACCAGATATAGCCTACACAGTTAGTAGGCTAAGTAGGTATACAAGTAATCCTTGAACTAACCATTGGAAAGTGATTGTAAGAATACTATGATACTTGAGATATATTCGTGCTTACGGGCTGCACTATACCAGATATCCGCCTGTTGTCGAAGGATTTGTGTTTACTTTAGGACTTGCTAAATGTACCAATGTTTACACAAATGGTAGATCAATTCAACGACATTGAGTCTACTGGTCAGCTAATAAAGTAAATATACTTTGGCAATGGAAGGTTCAAAAGGTTACACATACATATCCAATACAGGATTCGACTGTTGAACTTTATCACATTAATTTCAATTCATGTCTTGTTGGACGTATAGGCATTTTAGACATAACTTTGAGTATTATCAATTTTCTAATACTGAGATATGAATTCGGATTTGCGTTTTCCGTGTCGAGAGCTTCAAAACCATATATTTATTTCCCCAAAATGGTGGTTGGGTCAATGAGAAATTGATTCTCAAAGTGTTGTCATAAGAAATGGGTTTAAGTGTTAGGCTATCTCTTGCGCTCGCGTTCGCAGGGGGTGCAAATCACATATCAAAAATACACTTTGGCTCATTGAACTTGTGTGCGAGCTCGACCTACACACATGAATGATGGACCAAAAGTGGGTGCCTAACCTGACCAAGTTTTGCTGAAATAAGCTATGAAATTTTTTAACACTTAAACTATGTGCTGGAATGTGAAGAGTTGTAACGGGTGACTGTTGGTATTGTTGGCATTCAAATACGATGAATTCACATTTAATTTTGGCTTTTTACATGCCTTCTAATGCCTATATAAAGGACCAAGTTTGGCCTTTCTTGACACATGAAAAAACACAAAGT
>CAVNYN010236101.1:0-25137 GCA_963692815.1 Nyctanthes arbor-tristis
TTTCTCGCCCAAAATGCTTCAAGTAGGGGTTTTTTGGTCATTTTGATTGGTTTGTGATAATCAATGTGGTAACTTTGATGTTTATCCCTTCTACTTTTTAGTTTTTAATTTTTTAATTATCTCATCTTCATAATTCTATCTTATCTTTATAATTCTATGTTTAAGTTATCTTATCTTTATATTTTTAAATCTTCCTTTCATTTCAATGTGAAAACAACAATCAAGAGCAGATTTATTCAAAGGTTTGAGAATTGACTATGATATCATCATATCACATGGGTCTTGACGCACACAAATAAAGTTAATATAATTGATGTTTTTTATGAATTGAATACTTATATCATACAACAAAAATTAAAATAAAATATAACTATTCTTGAAAAAAATAACTATTAATAATTAAGAATTTAAAAAAATAAATTTAAAAAGAAAATAACTACCTCTCTATGTAGTCTTCTCCTTATACGATATCAAGTTTTTAATTTTTTTAGCACATGTGAGAATCTAATTTCTCAAATCTTTATAATAAGTTAAATTATTTTAAATTATTCTTCCCGTGCATCACACGGGTGAAAAACTAGATTGGGTTAATTGCTTTTAATTTACTGTACATTATATTTATTGTAAGATGATGCCAATAGAAATGAAAATTTATTTTTACTTATTATTTATCATAATTTATTAAAACTAAATATTGATATTTACGTAGATACTTTGATAAGATATCTAACCGTGCAACGCACGGGTGAAAATCTAGTAATAGTAGTAACAATACTTAATTTAAAACTAGCATTTAACTTTTTTTTTTATTAGTGAATTATATTTTTAGTGTGTTTAATTTACATTGATTTTATATTTTACATTACATAAAATTATATATTAACAATATTGGTAAGTGAATTATATTCGTTTGTAGAAATATATCACTCTTGTAATGTTTTAAAAAAGAAAGAAAGAAAGAAAGGAATATATTCATATTCATACAAAAAATTAAAATATTCTAATAATTATTACTTCCTCCGTTCCATAAAAATAGACCCAGTTGCTTCTTACGCGGGGATTAAGAAAAGTGATTTAATGTGGTTGAAATTACAAAATTCACACTAAATAGTCTAATATACCCCTATTAAAGACTAGTTCTATTCAATGCATTAAAAATTAACTAGTTGTTTGACTAAGAGTATATTTGAAAGAATAATTAATTGTTCAATCTCGTTTTTGTAAATGAACTATAATATGAGACAAATAAAAATGGCAACTGGGCCAATTTTAATGGGACGAAGGGAGTATTATCAAATACCTCATTGATGATATGCATCTGCTACAAGTAAATATGCGTGATTAATGATTTACCTAAATAAAGAAGATAATGGGCGAAAAAATTAGACTGTACATGTCACCGTGATAATATATTTTTAAGAATAACATTGAAGAAAATAGCTAGTTACAACTACGCAAATGAAAATTTATCATTGTTGCATGATTATTATTTTTAAGAATCGTGCATGTCGTTTAATCGTTTTCATTATCATTTAATTTGTAATTGATATGTATGTTAACTTATCATTATATATACGTATTGGAATTCTGTGTTGTGTCTTATGTAAATGGTGTAGCTTTTAGCTTTTTCTTTAAACTGATAATAACGTCTTAAGTAGTAATAGTTGAATAATTTATGCTTATACACCATTATGTGCTAAAAAATCATAAGTTAGTAGAGAGTTGTAAATCAACTTATGAAATTTTTTTAAAATAAACTAACCAACGCAAAATTAAAATTTATTTAACAAAGATATGCAAATTAGTTAATAGATATGTTATAAATTAACAAATGAATTTTTTTAATTACTCTAAAAACTGGTAAATTGAAATATATCTAATGAGTATATGCATGATTAAAAAGAAATTCTCTAATGGTAAATAAGGAAGTTAATACACATAGACATTAAAGGAACAATCTATTAAACATAAATATAATTAGACAGCCAAAATAAACATTGAATAAAACCTACATACAGTATAGGAAACAATCTAATAAATAGAAATGTCATGAAATAGCCAAACAAATATTAAATAGTAAAATCATTGCATAACAATACATGAAATAAAAAAAACTTAGTGTTCATAGATGATTAAAATCCCTATCAAATTTAAAACAAATCTTAGTGTAAATTGAAATAGATGATAATTAGTAGGTTTAATCTTTTCCAATTTTAATTTTCTTCCCAAGGAGAATTAGAGAGGATTTTATAGTTGATCTTTTATCAGAAACGTAGCCAATATTAGTTACATCGTGTTCTTACTCAACATAGCTCTCTTCTTGGGAGTCTTTTGTTAGTCATTTATTTATTTCACTCGTAGAATAATTTAATTAAAAAAATAGGAAAAATACAATTTAAGCATCTAATTTGCGAGAGACTTGCACCTTAAGGATCCAATTTGATCTTGTATATATGGTTGTGATCTCTGAAAAGCATAGGCTCAAGTGTTTCAAAAGACAAATTCTTGTTGCCTAAAATTATGAAATCTGTGAAAATCCACACTACAAAATACATCTAGTAAAATGATGCTAAATGTGCATAAATAAGTATTTATTCTTAAAAGATGATTATACTAAAATGTAACAACTTTCAATTAGTTGGCAGTATTTATAATAGTGTTGTGATTTGATAAATTTAATTGTGAAAAATCAATTGAATTGGATCAACAGCCTATCGGATAAAAATTGAGAGCTTGGGTAGTTTCCAGCACAATACCACAACTGGAATTTTTTTCTTAAATGCAAAATGGATTAATGTCAAAGAAGAAATTAAAAAACAAAAAAGAAAAGAAAAGAAAAGAAAACTAAAGATATCACATTGTGGAACGTGTATGCCAGTAGTGAGTGGTTACAATTATAACTATACCTACAGAAAAGAAAAAAAAAACTAAAAAAAAAAACAAAAGACAACAAAACCAACATGAAAAAAATAAATAAAAAAATAAGAATCCAGTATCTTTTTAGGCTGTAAAAAGATACTGGAATCACTGTTACTTTTCTTATATATAGATTGGTATAGTAAGTAAAGGTCAACAATAAATCATAATTTCACAGTATTATTAGGTGTTTGGCCTATGGTAAAAGCGCTGATTTTTTTTATTTGACTACGTTATTAACCTATCGTCTGATTTTAGATCATTTTGTTTTCGATGTTCATTGAACTTTGCATATAAATGCTAAGATTGCCTGTGACTTCAAATGTTAAGACCACCAATTATTTGAAATTTCTTTATTTCAAAATTTGAAGAAATGCAAGTACAATTGTAATATTTTACTCATACGGTACAAATTCATTTTTGCATAACCATTAACGGAAAATATTATAGTAATCAACAACTCATATGTATGTTTAGGGGTCTAAATTGAACAACAATCTCTGAATCTATATGAGAATTTTTAGATCGGAAGACCATGGAGGGTGGACTATGTACTTTTGAAGTACTAGAAATTTCCCGATTGTTAGTATTAGAAATTATTGGAAGTAGAATGAGAAATGAGTAGTCGAGGATTCCATAATAATAATACATTAAATTCTTTCAGAAAAATACATAAAATAAAAAAAATGAATTTGATTGTGTTGAGCAATTTTTATTTGGATTTGATACTCATTATTTGTTCAAATTTGAAGAAATTATAATGATGAGAAATGTAGAATATATATTAGAAAAGTAAAAAGATTTGAAGTATGTGGTTGTAATTGAACAGTAGCCAAATCAATTATCAAATCAGAGGTAAATAAAATTATAATTTGAAGAAATAATGAGAATCAAACAAGCACTATGGAAGCAACTTTTTTTTTTAAGGGAAGCCATTTTTGGTGAAAGGTAATTTTTTTGTCAAACATGCCCCCATTTTAACTCAACACAAATGCACTATAGTGTGCATCAATTGGGATTGGGAAAGAGGGGAAAGAAGGTTTTGGTCAGGTCATCATCTCCTCCTCCTCCTTTCATTATTCCGTTTACTTACGTGCATACATATATCTCTGCAAATTCTTACAAATACATTGGAAAAGGAAAAATCTTGATTCTCCATAAACCAAGAAACCTATCAATTTTTCGCAGCTCATCAAAAAGGTTTGTTCTTTCTCATTAATATGTGTTAATTTTCTATGGTTTAACACACAAGACGGATGTTAAACTGGTTTCTTTTCTGGGTTTTGGGAATTTTGTTCCCCTTTTGACTTTATGGTTCCGATATAACCGCTGCCCCCAAAATCATGTCATTTAATTCTGGGGTTTTTGTTCTTTCTTTTCTTTTTCTTTTTTATTTTTTTTAAATTTTTTGGGTCATTTTCCTCTTATCTTCTGGGGCTTTCGGGTTGTAAGTTCTTGATCGCTCCAAAAGTGTGCAGAATGGAGGAGTTCGGGTTTCTTCCCCTTATATTGACGCTTATCTGTTGCATTGTGTCAATTTCCTTCTATTGATTAAGATTGAATTCTGTTCAAGATATGCATTCTCATTATGAACAGTTGATAAGAAGACCACTGGAATTGTTCATTTCTCAAAACAGTATTAAAATACATGTGGAATTTTTTCAGAACTCTGGGCAATGTAGAATTGTACTATGGGCAATGTGGATAAATGTTTGATCTTGAAACATTTATCCAATTCTTATGAGTCATTAAAAACATTTCTCCATTGAATTGTGAAACAATGCGTAGTATACACCTGATTTGCGATGATGTTGTCTGTAATTCTGATAATTAACTCTTTGTATATGTCTGTTCCCTCATATTTGTGCATTTCTTAATGTTGTTCAGCTTTTGGCGAAGTAGGAACGTCAAGTTATTGCTAAGAACATTCTGGTTAGCTGATGGCTATGCTCCTAGACAAGGCTGACTATAAACATTTGAAATTCTGTGCCATTGTTGCAACCAGATCATTAATTCCTCTGTTAGTAATCTGATTGCATACATATGTTGAAGCTGGGTTTAATGTTTAAACGGGTCCTGATACTTTTGCTCTTACTAGCAATATTTAGCAATAATGTCATAGCAGAACATGAAAAAGAAACTCCACATAAATTAAGAACTGCTCCCCGGAGAAATGCAGGGAGTGGTGTGATAGATGGGTCAGGTATGGAGCATGGTTTGGGTTCTGATGGTACTACTAACGAAATGGGTGAGTGGATGGGTGGGAACAATAGAGTTTCAGTGTCAACAGTTGCATTTTTCACATTGGCGATGGCTGCAGCTACTGGTTTAGGTGCCATACCATTCTTCTTTGTGGAGCTTGATTCCCAATGGGCTGGTGTGTGCAATGGGATGGCTGCAGGGGTAATGGTCGCAGCAAGCTTTGACCTTATACAGGAAGGACAGAGCCATGGTAGTGGCAGTTGGGTTGTGTTTGGTATCTTGGCTGGTGGCATTTTTATTTGGCTTTGTAAGAAGGTAAAGCTATTAAACCTTCAATTCATCGACAACTGAATTCAGTTGATAATTCTTAGTTTGTGTTTGCATTTACAAATTAACAGCTTATGTTCAAAATATGATGTCATTTTCTTGCTTCTTTTGCTTTTCTTTCAAAACTACGAATGTTGACTGTTGCTGCCAGTTGAAATAGGGTTTTGTTTCATTATATGAGGTAAACTTTAACTTTTATATATAGGCCTTCTTTGTGCTGAGTGTTGTTGCTAGCATTTTCTGTTGCTAATTTATTTAAATTGTAACCTGAGATTATTATTAAATTAAAGCTATTGTAACTCTCTTGAAATAGATTTACATGAGTTGCAATCTAGTGATTACGATTGTTTTATACAGGTCTTCTTAGAACTTGCATTTCAGTCTGTTATGGCAGTGTCACAAATGTAGAATTTCGTTGGCCGTACCGGATTATGGGTTTCATTGACGTCATAAGCATATTATGTTAATTGTTTAATATGGTGAAGCAGCTTTAGATTTAAACTTGTCTATCAGACTCCAGGTGGGCATTGGCGCAGCTAAGGTATTTTGGACAAGCAAATACTGGGAATATATGTGCACACACACAATTTATTTCCAAATATGTAATCTTACCACTTTTAGAGCTTGTTTGATTCTCATTATTTTCCCAATTTATAATTTTACCTACCACTGATTTGATATTTGATTTGACAACGGCTCAATTACAATCACGTATTTCAAACCTTTTTACATTTCCAATACACATTTTACCTTTCTCCTCATTATAATTTCCCCACATTTGGACAAATAATGAGAATCAAATAAGCTCTTAATTTGGAATATGTTGCTTGTAGTTGTAAGATGAATTTGGTCACTGGTAGTTAATAGCCTAACTGTTTACCTGAATCAAACTTATATCATTTTGCTTACATACTGCCATTTTATGATGTAAGTCAAGAATTTTTATATCGGGATTGAAATTTAACTTTTTAATGTTACGATAATCAGTTCCTTGAACAATATGGTGAAGTGAGCATGTTGGACATAAAAGGAGCAGAAGCAGCTAAAGCCATTCTTGTTGTTGGAATAATGACCCTTCATTCCTTTGGGGAGGGCTCTGGTGTTGGTGTGTCCTTTGCTGGATCTAAGGGTTTATCTCAGGGGATATTGGTAACTTTGGCCATTGCTGTGCACAATATACCCGAGGGCTTGGCTGTTAGTATGGTGCTTGCATCAAGAGGGGTCTCTCCGCAGAATGCTATGTTATGGAGCATGATTACATCACTGCCACAGGTGATATTCCTTGAGGTTACGTCAAAATAAATTCCTACCAAATTGGAAGATGATAATGTAAAACTCTTTAATTTCAAAAGTCTTGAACATGAGAGTTTCGATCCCCTTTCCCCTTTTCTTAATGGAATGGGACAGAAATTATGACAAAAATTTGGCCAGTATTTCTTGAGAAAGTAGGTTTTCCCCAGACACTGACTAAGAAAACATAATGTTAAGAATGATATTACCTGAAAATATACAAATAAGTGTAGTACAAAGATCTTTCTAGGAGTAGGAAGTGCATTGTTTAAGTTACCTAATGCATATATAGCCAGTATCCGTTTAATAACTGAAAGAAGTCCTGCTCTTGAAATAGAAATGTCAAAACAAATCCAGAAATGCTAAGAAAGAGCAGTTTTATGCAATAGATGAACTTTGAAGACTATTTTTTTTATAGAAAGAATGCAATTCAGGAAACTTATGAACTGTTAGGGTAGCACGTGATTTGAACAGTTGCGAATGCATCATCCATTGCTAATGCGTGGGGTAGAATGGACTTTGTGGTCTCTGTAGTGTCCCATAAATCTACTTCCCAGGAAGGACTGTTAAGTACTTAAGTTAGTGCTTGACAGCGTCTGTCAACTCTATGAGACAGCAAAAATTATCAGATTGATTAAGGTGATTGGTTGGAAACATGCTGGTGTCCCGGTTCTTGTACCCCATGTTTCTTTTTATATTATATATGGATGTTTTAGCCTTTTAGGTTGGTAAGTATCGCTATATTTATTTATTTTCTGATGCAGCCTATTGTAGCAGTGCCATCATTTATATGTGCTGATGCATTCAACAAGTTCTTGCCATTTGCTACGGGATTTGCTGCTGGATGTATGATATGGATGGTTATTGCTGAGATCTTCCTGATGGATTCAAGGTACCTTGTTAAATTCTCACCTACATTTGGACTAATAACTTGAAAACCAAAATGGCTATTTACCAGGTAAATGAAAGGTTGTTTGATTTGTGTTTTTGAAAATAAACTGTAGTTTTGATTTTTATATTTGTGGTTCCCCAGTGTTTGTCATCTTTTACCAAGTAATTGCTCTATACTTTGCAACTACTGGGAAAAAAATGAAAACTAATGAGATTCACTAATGTATAAAAGAATCATAACTTATTTTCCAAACCATATATCAAATAGCATTTTTTATTAAAGATGTGAATTAAGCTGTAGTGATGTGGCCTTGAACCATGGTCTACCAGATTCAACCCGATTCCAACTATAAACAAAAGATACCCCGTGGTACTCGAACAAGTTCATAATCCAGAATTTTAACACTGTTCACAATAACCCAAATCGTGGAAACGTTCCACACCTTTTCTTATTAAGTTCAGTAGCCTTTTTAAAAAGACACTAATGTTTGTGTTTAGTCATCCTGATTAGCCTAATTTTGTACACTACTAAGACAAATAAAAATCATCAAATTCAGAAGCTACTTGTTTAAATTGCAGGATGCATTGTAAAATAAGAGTTACAGACACATCATTCAAAAGTGTTACAGGAGAAAAATAAACCGGCCTTTCAAAATGGTATATAAAATAATGAATCCATTAATCTACACATTGTCATGCATTTGGTTCCAGTGCTTCAAAATCCTCTCTCCCTGTGTGTTCTATTTGAGTCCTGCTCTGCTCATCTATGATAGTTGCGCCTGTGTTCTACTCTTCTTCTATGAATAGACTTCTACCTATGAAAATAAAAATAATATATGACGCTATATTCTTAAACTGCCAGCTGGCGTTTCTATATTCTGAATGTTTACATCAACCTTAAAATAATCTTCATATTTTGAGTTTATCTGTTCCCTAAGCCTTAGTAAAAATAAGGAAAGATGTCAAAAAATTGTCCAGTTACCAATGGGCAGATGTAACTTCACAGATCTGATTTTTACCCTATGATGTAGTATGTGATGTTAAAAGTTTTTCTGGGAGAGATTTTGTTGGAGAAAATTATTTTTTAATTAAATTTTGAGAATATGTGGTTAGAATGTAAGTAACATATTTTGGGTCATATAGACATTTTCTATAGAATGTATGGTAAAACGAGTTTCAAGGAATAATTTTTCTAAAAAGTTCATTTCCAAACGAACCCTTGAGATGCTGAAAACATTCCTAAATTTTATTTCTAGGTTGCAATTTAAGTTGTTGTATTTTGATTTGTAGGAATCTTCTCCATCCCATGTTGCATCAGCAGCTACACTTTCTGTGGCATTTATGATAGCTCTAAGCACTTTATTTGAGCATTTCAGCCACAATTACAGGTACTTCCACTTCTTCCTTGTGTGAACGTTTGCACGTGTATGCCTCACTACTCTTTCCACTCTTAGTGGAACTCCAGCTTGATTCGTTATCTATTGTTATATGCCGTCATGAAAGTTTAGAATGTTGACCTCAATTAGTTGCACCATGATGACTTGCCGTGCCGTCATTCTTTTAGCTTTGGCATAGTAGAGGAGATGTCTAAAATATTATCTTTTCGTGACCTACTTATCTCATAACAAAGCTCAGGAAGTTGTTGCAAGTCAACAATTTGCCATCAAGTTATGGTTATCTTTTCTTGCTTTGGTATACTTTCTTGTAGAAGAATAGAAATTTGTGAAAATGAAGGTATCAGTCTTAAAGTATCATCTCACATGTTTAATATTATGTTGAATAAACATTAACTTCTGAAAAGCTTCCTGGGCTTCGTTCTAGTTCATCACAATTATTTAGCATGGTCTCATGGAAATTAGATGTTAAATTTCAATGCACTGGAACTATGGTGATGCATTAGTCCCCTTCCTTTTGATGGGAAATAATAAATAACTATAAACCTGCTGAAAGGAAAGAGAGTAAGAAAGGGGAAGGGGGTGGGGGGGGATGCTGGATTTTCTGTCTGTTGCAAACACCTATGGTTCAGCTTAAATAGTGTTGCAGAAACTTTCTGTAGATAATTGCTCAAGTTAGTATGGGATGTAGCTTTTCAGTTTTATAATAAAATTGCTTTACTTTGCAGTCCGGAGGACGCTTCTGGCTTCCTTGTTTCACTACTTTTTGGTCTGGGTCCATTACTAGGAGGAATTGCTCTCGTCGCATTAGCTTTTGCTTTCCATCTCCAGCATGCCTTCCTCACTGGTGTAGCCTCTGGCATTGCCTTTGTTCTTGGTGCCTGGAGACCTCTGCAACTTCTCCTATCTGCAAAATTGAGCATTTTCTCCATCCTGATTCTTCTTGGATTGGGATCTGGGTTTGTCCACATATCAATTTCCAGTGTTACAAAGCTGGGAACTCGCAAGCAGACTTCAGCAAATACATTATCTGCTGTCACTGGATATTCAGTTAGTGCACTCACACTCTACTCAATCTTATCTTGTGTTGCCGTTGCCATTCATGCTTTAGCCGAAGGACTTGCATTAGGAGTCGCTGCACCTAAAGCTTACGGTCTTGGCCGCCATATTGTCCTCCCCGTCTCTCTCCATGGATTTCCTCGTGGTGCTGCCGTGGCTAGCTGCATATATGGTGCAACTGACAGTTGGCATGGCTCGCTCTTATCAGCTGCACTTATCGGGTTTGTGGGCCCATTATCTGCTATAGGAGCAATACTAGCTGGAATTGACTACAGTGGTCTGGACCACGTGATGGTCTTTGCTTGCGGGGGTCTTCTCCCATGTTTCGGGAGCATTGCTAGACGAGCACTCAAGTTAGAAAAGAAAAAGAGCATTTTTGGGCTTGTCATCGGCTTAGTGTTTGCTAGTGTATGTCTGACTTGCACTAAGTTTGTTTGTTTGCATACTTCTTATTGCAACTCCGCGCCAGAGGCTGTTAGATGATGAGGATGATAACTGGAATTCTGGTGGTGATTAGGATGACCAGAAGATTATGGAGGCTCCATTGAGCAGTCTGCAATTGTACACTAGATTTATTTAAGGTGCAGGCTACAACAGAAATTTAAACCATAAACCTTTTTCTGAACGTTTTCATTCGATTTTGGCTTTCTTTGTTTACTCATACCTCTAACAATGGGCATCTTGTGCTTCACTATAAGCTTAGCACTGTCACTAATACCTTAACAGAGCATTTCTAACAGACGCTTTGAACAATAAAATTTTACTGTACCAGGCTCTTTAATTTAATGATTTAATTTAAATAATTACATACTGATGATAATATCTTCTAAGAAATTTGCCTTTTTTTTTAGTGATGTTATTTATTTAGTTGTCATCACTACATTAGAGGATGTGTGGAAATGCATAAATGCATGGGGGTATTAATTTATTTGACAATCAATGAGAAAATGACAACTGTCTCCCGTTTAGATAAATAGAATTATTTTTGTTTTTTGTTTTTTTTTTCTATTTGTTTGAAAGGATAGAAATTTGCTAGTACTTAGTTAAAAAGATATTCTCTATAATGTAAAATGAGCCTTTTTAAATTAAAAAGATGGTTAAAAAGACTTTCTTTGATTATCATGTGTCTTCTTAAGGATTTAACAAATTAATAAATTGTTATGCGAAAAATGCTGTATAGTCATGAGCAACTGATTCCATTCTACTAGTTAGCAAGGTAATAGAACTCAAGTTTGGTCAAATAAATCATATCTCTTCATATTAGAATTCACTATATTACACAAATCTCCAATTTCAACCGCCACTCACATTCTTGAAATTGTTTAAGCACTAGTACTATCTTCATGGCACCAAAGAGATTCATAATATTAGCGGTTAATGTGACTTGAAGTAGATATAGTGATTTAATATTATGCTTACGTACGGTACAGAGCATCTGGTGTTTGAAACAGTTTTGACATAAAAATTACAAATATGAAATACCATATGCTCTCATTCTCCTCACATACATTTGGCTGGCATAAGATCAAATTAGCCCTTCAAGTTTTTCTAACATCGCCTCAAAAGGCAACAAACCACTGGTGTTTTATTTATTTTTATTTTTTGCCCTTTTTTTACCAGAAAATGTTGGTTGATTAATAGAACCAAGTACCAATATTAGTTTTAGAAAATTTTTCATGGACACGTCTTCCCTTGGGGGAACTCAGAAAGTGTTCAGCCAATTTCTGTCCAAGACTCCAAGTTCAGGTCATGCATTCACGTTGCTCTTCCGATCTCACTAATTCTAGCGTATCAATTTTTTCTGTTGTAACCTACTCAGTGCCACAGTGAATTGATTGCGAAAGGATTGGATTATAATTGCACTGGCCACAGAGACCTAGAATTAAACATCTGTTTTTGGATTTGTAATCATCAAGGATGATATTGAAAGAGTTCTTATCTCGGGCATTGACCAGGTATGTAATTCCGGTCACTGTCTGCTGCGATCAGGTTTTATTGTTTAATGAAAATTTCTAGTTGATATTTGGCTAAAATTGAATATATTTTGCATTATTATCACTAGTGATGAGTAAATATATACTGTTATCATCATCAATAATTGTTGACTAAAACTCGCAACAAGCAAGAATTATTATAGGATTGGATATTAATTACAGTTACCGGAAATTGTAGGTGGAATGTCGCCCAAATCCTGCCCCTTTTGCTGGCTTGGCATGAAAATTTTTGTATTTTTCTTACTGTTTTCTCATCTTAGAGATTAGGAAGGAACATAGTCCAGTGAAGATCTCCACATCAGATGATTAGGCCAGTAAAAAATTGCCAATGTTCATACATGGATTTTGCAGTTTCGTATCAGTTAACTGCCCCGCATTACTCGGTTTGATAAATAGCATTATCATATATGTTGATATATCCCCACAAGATTGGCTCATCTGAGATTTCTAATATTTGAATCAATTCGTGTATGCCTTACACTGAATGAATTGCTTTTCTAAGCCTTTTTGTCAAAACTAGGAAGAGTTGAACAGATATTGTTTAGAGGAGTCTAATTCAGTGCCATGATTGGTCTCCGTTTCATATGCTGTCCTAAATCAAGTGACAAGTTTTGTAAATTTAATTTTTTTTTAGAGTCAAAATTTCCCCCGTCCAGTGGCCCTTCACCATAATGCTATTGCACATAATAAGTCAAACAAATTTTTTGGGAATCTGTTGCTCTTTGGGTGATTGCAAAAGTACAAAGGCTTGCATAAGTACATCTCAATAAATAATTACTCGAGTCAAGTTGACTGAGAATATGGAGTGTATATAATCATTTACATCCCTAAGAAATTATTCAATCAGAACTATCTTCTATTTTCTTTCAATCCCTACAATAACCCAAAAAAGGGCATCAATTCCTCTTGCCTTTGCAAGCACAATCACAACTGCATTGTCTCATTTAGTTTTACCCTATATCCAAACAACAATCAATCTCCAGAATGAGTCATGAAAACTCGTGAACACCTTATCACCAATTCAAGCTGTACTTATGGATTTGGAAGAGCAGCGGGATCTAAGCCATGCTGATAGAGACTGGCTCAAAAAGCTGCAGGAAATAAAATATATAAGGAGCAGATTAGATGATATGGCAGCTGATAGGACTAAATTTGGTATGACAAGACAAGTCATAGTTTCGCAGGCAAGAAATATTCAGGAAATTCATCCTGTCTATGAACCTTATGTTATTGGCAGGGAAGATGACAAAAAACAAGTCATAAAATTACTTACAGAAACTAGAAATGAAGATAATGTTTATCATTCCCATAACAGGGATAGGTGGAGTGGGCAAGACCACACTTGCTCAATTGGTATATAATGATGACGAAGTAAAGAAAACTTTTGATCTAAGAATGTGGGTATCTAACTTTTGATCTAAGAATGTGGGTATCTGGCTCGCCAGATGTTTTTGATATTAAAGTAACAGTGCGGAAGACGCTAGAATCTGCTACCCAGAAGCCATTTGAAAATTTAGACATGGATCAGTTACAAACTCTTCCTGAAAAAGAAATCAGCAGAAAGAGATTTTTACTAGTGTTGGATAATTTATGGAATCAGAACCGGGATAAATGGTTAATTTTCAAAGGATTATTAATGAGAGGTGCATGGGGAAGCCAAGTTATTATAGCAACTCGCGTGGAAATTGTTGCAACAATTACCAGGACGGTTCCCCCATATGTTTTACATGGTCTATTGGAAGACATGTCCTGGGCTTTGTTTAAGCAAGTAGCCTTCAGATCAAGGGAGGACTTGGAGAACCAACACCTCGTAATCATAGGGAAAGAGATAGTTCGAAAATGTTTAGGTGTTCCTCTAGCCATAAGAGTTCTCGGTGGCCTCTTGTTTGCAAAGGGTGAAGAAGAATGGCGTAATCTTAAATACAATGAACTTTCAGAAATAGGTCAAAATGTGAACTCTGTTTTAGAAATACTAAAATTGAGTTATGAACTTATGATTACCTTCCATCTCATTTAAGCGTTGCTTTTCTTACTGTTCATTGTTTCTCATTAACAGGCATGTCGTTATTAACCTTGGGATTGCGCAAGGTCTTGTTGATTTGTATTACAAAAATCAGTCTTTGGAGAAGGCTAGTAATCAGTTCTTTATGAACTAGACTGATCGTTGAGCAATCATTTCCTAGCTTCTCTAAATCAGCGATTGAATTCTGTCCAAACCTAGTTTCTATGCCTGCACAAATTTGCATTGAAGAATTACCTTTACATAGAGCCAGTGAAAAGCTTTTAAGACAACAGCTAACAGTGATGGAAAATATGGCACCATTGCAGCAGGAGGAGGCATCATCATATACAGCTTCATCTTCTACTCTTTCACATTCGAAACTAAAAGCTTTGTACATTCTTGGTGTCAAAGATATGGATTTTCTTCCAGAAGAAGGGCTAAAGCACCAAACTTCGCTCGAGTATCTGGATATTAGTTGGTGCAGCAACCTTCAGTGTTTTCCAGAGGAAGGGCTAAGAGGCATAAAATCTCTTCAGTTTCTTAGGATTCGTCGCTGTTCAAAATTGAATTCTGTGTCTAGTGGAATTCAACATCTCACTGCTCTTTGAACCTGAAGATCAGTGACTGCAAGGAGCTGGAGCTTGCTTTTTCTGGTGGTGATAATGGAAATGGAATGCAATTTCAAGGCCTCAGCAGCTTGACTTCTCTTTCTCTTGACTACCTCCCAAAGTTCGAAGAACTTCCAACAGGACTTAAACATGTGAAAACTTTGCAGTCTCTTCTTGTTGAGACATGCTTCAATTTAAAGACATTACGAGACTGGATGGGCAACCTAACGTCACTGGAGGAGCTCCCGATATCTAACTGCCCAAAGCTAACCTGCTTATGAGAAGGGACACGAAATCTAGCAAATCTAAGAGAACTGGTTGTTGTTGAATGCCATGATTTGCAAATGAGGTGCGAAAATGGGACAGGGGAGGATTGGCCCAAGATAGCTCATGTTCCAAAGGTTAACATGCAAAAAGGATTACCCCCATTGACATAATGTATGAGAGCTCTCTCTCTCTCTCTCTCTCTCTCTCTCTCTCTCTCTTCCAAGTTCAATGCGTCAATTCTTGCGAAATTGTTGTTTTGGTAGGTTTCTCTCATGGGATATGCAGGCACATATACTTTCACCAAGCACTGAGATCCTGGTGTAATAAAATCATCCTGGTGTAATAAAATCGTTCCGAAGGTCAGTCTGTTTTTATGCAAATTTTTATATTTTGTCATGTCACTCTAGCTTCCTATCTAATCTGTGTATAAAGCTACTGAGTAGTGACATGCTGTTAAGACGTGAAATGTTTCCGGTGCAGGCACACTGTTGAAAGACGACGGCATACTGTCCATATTGCACCTTCTTTATGATGTTTTAATTGAAGGATCTTGTTTTGCTTGGAACGTTTGTTGTAGTGCTCTAAACGTATGAAGGTGCAGTGACATCCGACCAATGTACGACAAAATTCGGTTGGTACATGTGATAAGTAGCGAAGCGTCGCGCTGCTCCCTCGGTTAGATTTACACCTAGGTGCAGTTATAGGATACAAGAATAAAATGGTACATTCATGAGATAGTTGATACGTGTTTTAGATGTACAATTATTATCATCATTATCGTCGTCACCATTGGGGTTGAATAAATGCTTATTTTTATAAAAATGAAAATAGATGGATGTGACCCTTGATGCTGGGAAGTGGCCACCAGCAAGATGTCGCAGGGGATGGAGTGTGAGGGGTATTTGGTCAAGAATGATCAAATGCACATGGAGGATTAGCAATTCGCGGCAAAACGCCATGGGCGTTGAGTCCATCCCCACACTCATCTTCCGGTTCCACCTGTAATAACACGAACTAGACTGGGTGGTAACTTTTCAATTACCGTGATTTTTGAGATTGACTCCTCACTCTGTAGAAGCGTAGTTGTACGAGTCTTGTCCTAAAACCATCTTAATTTATAATCCTTTTTTTTGGAACATTTTCGATGCCATATAGATGACATTGGTATTGATTAATGATATTAATGATATACTTGTATGTCAACTAAATTAGTATTAAGTACCGATATTAGTGCATAAAATTACCCGGTTACATTTAAAACTTCAAAAGTGAAGTTATAAATTTGAGTTACATGTATAAAATTTGTCTACACAATCTTCTATACACACATGTAGCATGATCTTTTTTCATACATCAAATCACAATTTCCTATAAATTTCTACATTTTGAAATATATGAATTTAGATTCTCAAGTAAGGACAAATAGGAAAATGAATTACAACATTTGCTTTTTGAATAACCGGTTTATTTGACAACCAATTATAATCAGATTTGATCATTGATTTTAGAGTCTTATCACATGTGAATACAAAACATTTGCACCTATAATTGATAATAAAAGACATAGGACTTATCACATGTGACTACAAAACATTGGCACGTGTAATTATCAATCACGTAGATAAATAGTTTGTGATTCCAAATAGAAAAATTTTGAAATTCATAGACAAACTGGCCGAACCTTTTTTTTTTTTTTTTAAAGAAAAAGCAAACACGCCTTTATAAATGGGAGGAAGTATTTAATTTTGGTATTATTTTTACCATTTTGCGTGTGTGTTTAACATGCTTTAGATTTGTTTTAACTGGATTGTTAAATTTATAATTTGAAGAGGAAGAAAGAGTGATACATGTCGACAGGGGATTTGTGTTCACATTCTCCACATATAGAGGCGAGAATTTCTTATTTCACATTTCAATTATTTCACAAATTCAAAAATTGCAATAAAATTATTCCACCATTACCGCTTTTGGAGTGTTTTTTAGGTGTCAAAAGGAATAGAATATTTCTAATTAATAAAATTTAAGAGTTCAAGGAAGAAACTGAAAATAAGTAATTATTCCTCTGCTGAGGTTCATGTGAAATTAATTTGTTGTCTCAAACATGTTTATCCCATTACTGCGCTCTCACATTTTGAATGCAATTTGAGTTGGGATGCAGAGGGGATACCATAATAATATCTGATATGACAAGAGTCTTAAAATTGTCTCCACGCAACCTACATAGAGCAAGAAAATTTGATCTAGACGGGAAATTGAGCAAAGAATGAAGAGAGAATGGAGAATAATAATTCTCATTGTCATCTTTAGAGAAGTGATGAGATTTATAAAATATAAACAAATTTTTTTTTCTTTGAGACAGATCAATCATATTGGAATTTCAAATTTGAAAAAAGATGATTAATGAAAAGAAGATACTACTAATAATTAATCTCTCTCTCTCCACCTTGAAAATCAATAAAGCAAGCAATCAAAATAAAAAATGAAAAATTGTTGGCATTAATTGCATGGATTGAGGAGAAAGGTTAGCTCAAATTTCTAAAGTAAGACACTGTTTGGGACAAGCAGACAAATTATCACCGTACTTGTTCCCATACTCTTTCTTCCCATCTTCATTTCTCTCTCACACACTGAACTCTCTCACCCTTTCTGCTTTATAAATTCCAACAAAGAGCTGAACCCTTTTTGTTAAACCCTTTTTGACACTCTCTATCTCCATCTTAGCAAGCAAATATGAAAATGAAGGGTTTTCTCTTAGTCTCTCTGTGCTTTCTTTCCACAGCCTATGCTCTTGGACATGCTCCTCTGGAAGGTAAATCAAGAAACCCTTTCCTGTCTCATTTTTTAATGCTGTCCGTTTGCTCTTGGGGTTGGATTTGTATAATATATATTTCTTTGGATTTTCTTGGAATATTATCTTTTGTCAATATTTATATCCTTCTGTTTCTTTCTCCTATGATTTTGCATCTTTGATGTGGTAGAGGGAGTTTAGATCGAATAATGTGCAGAAGTTGACGTCTCTTTGTTTGAAATACTGGAATTAAAGGAAGTATGGAAGCTGACATATAATTTTTCCTCTTGGCATTCATGTGATTCTGTCTCAGGACCCCTCCCAAATGGCAACTTTGAAGAGGAACCAAAGTCCACTGACATCAAGAAAACAGTTATCCAGGGGAAATATGCACTCCCTAAATGGGAAATCAACGGCTTAGTTGAGTACATCTCCGGCGGGCCTCAGCCTGGGGGAATGTACTTTGCCGTCCCCCACGGCGTCCATGCCGTGAGGCTTGGGAACGAGGCTTCGATTTCCCAAACAATCCCAGTCAAGAATGGGACTTTGTATGCACTGACATTTAGTGCATCTAGAACTTGTGCACAAGATGAGGTATTGAGGGTCTCTGTTCCTCCTCAATCAGGAGATCTCCCTTTGCAGACTCTATACAGCAGCACTGGTGGTGATACTTATGCCTGGGGATTCATTGCCAAGTCTAATTCTGTTAAGGTTATCTTTCACAATCCTGGAATGCAGGAAGATCCTGCTTGTGGGCCTCTTTTGGATGCTGTTGCTATCAAAGAACTTGCCCCTCCAAGACCCACCAAAGGTGAGACTAAGAATAATCTCTGTTTGTTCTTGTGCTTTGGTTAAAAATTTGCTTAAGAAATCATTTGATTTCTGCTTATATATGTTGCATCTACATATACCTGAATCATGTTAACTGATGCTATTTAAGCGGCGATCTCTGATTTTCGTGTGAAGTAGATTGGATCTCATAGGTTTTCATAATTCACTGTCCACCCGAAAGGTGCAAGGGAAGTTCCACATGTTGTCGGTTTCTTGCTTTCCTAGATCTAGGAAGTAGTATCTGTCCTCGACTAACGTGTGCTCTTCCGATCTCTTAACATGATCCAGTAGACAAGATTTTTACTTCTTTTTGTTTAGTAGTGTAGTTATTCCCATTGCTTTGCTCCAGAAAACACTTGTATCTTCCTGTCATTTCCTGTGCATGCTTCCCTTGCTGGCTAATCCAATTTATTGCAATTTCTTGCAGCAAACTTGGTCAAGAATAATGAGATCGGAAGAGGGTCCTCACCTCTTGGGAAACGCCTCCCATGGTGTCCTTCTCCCTCCCAAACAGGAAGATTTGACATCCCCACTTCCCGGCTGGATTGTTGAGTCACTCAAGGCTGTGAAATTTATCGACTCAAGGCATTTCAACGTGCCCTTTGGACGTGCAGCAGTGGAACTTGTTGCTGGGAAAGAGAGTGCCATTGCACAAGTCTTCAGGACAATCCCCAAGCAGGTCTATAATCTTAAATTCTCTGTAGGAGATGCAAAGAATGGTTGCCATGGCTCGATGATGATTGAGGCATTTGCAGCTAAATCAGCCGTGAAAGCCCCCTTCAAGTCAGAAGGGAAGGGGAAGTTCCAGACATTCAGCTTCCAGTTCACAGCAGAATCATACAGGACCAGGTTAACTTTCTTCAGCTCTTTTTACCACTCCAGGATCAACGACTTGGGAACTCTCTGTGGCCCAGTTCTTGATGAAGTTATTGAATTCCCTGCACCTAAGAGGAGTTGATATGCATGCGCCAAGGCTCGTGAAGAGATCCTGTATTATGTGTAATAGATTTCTTGCAGTGAACATCATCGTTGTTGTCATATGGAGTTTGGTCATTTGATGAGACACAAGTTGGAATCTCTATAATTGCATTAGCATTAAGGATTGAATCGTTTTGTACTTGGTTATGCTCCCTTTGGTTGATTATTGTTTTCGTTTGAATTTTTACGTCCTGATACAGAATAATTTGACAATGAACACATGATCAATTTGTTAACTCCTCGAAGTTTCCTGTTAGTTACAAGTAATTCATCAAGTCATACAGAGGCTGAAAATAATTCTCTTCAATGCTACATTATCAAGATGTATCATTTTCATCACAATAATAACAATGATATGAAGACCTTTCAGAAAAAATAACAATGTTACAAAGTGTTCATCAGTTTCCCCCCTTGCCCATATGACATACATACCATGTTAATTGTCTTGCTATTTTGCCTTCAGTATCAGGATTCCATCCCGAGCAAATAAATTAGGTGTCTTTTCACCAGTCAAAATACACGCTTCTTTTGAATTTGTAGAGATTATGTTCAATGGCCCTCGTCTAGAATACCTACCAAACATTTCTCCAACATAAATTCTGCATTTACCCAAGCATGATATTTATCTGTACAAAACTTAAGGATTGCAAATCTCAAAAGCCAAAAATATTTTGATATTTCACTGTTGGAACGATAGAAAATGCTTGTGTATTGTCATGAAAGGATACTGAATAATGCTGTGCAGTCTTTCCCAACTGCCTTCATCAGCATATCCACGCCTGAGATAGATATTGCAAGGCAGCCAATAGTCATGAAAACACAAACCAAGCCATCATAAAAAACTCACAAAAAAACAAGTCATATATGATAGAAGCCACCACATCAAGCAACTTATGAAATCCAGGGTCTTCTGAATGATATGGAAGTTTTCACATGCTAAAGGGATGAAGTGAAAAGCAAAGATGGTATTATACAAGGCTTTTAAATCTAACAATGCAAATAATCATGTGTCCTCATCTTAACTTCAGAAAGCTATGATTCAAGTATAAAGGTTTCACAGTTAACATCCAAAAAATGCAGTCGGTGCACATGTGACAAGTGTATATTGGGTTTTGAAATCCCTCCAGAGATTAAAAATGAAATTTGCATCATAGCCAGCTAATCATCAATTACCATAAACATGCAATATTCTACAAGCATCATTCCCTTAAGCGTACAATTATTTGGAAGGTTAGGGAATATAGTGCTTGATTACTCGCAGTCCTTATACAGGATAATAGGTCAATTGTATGCCTGAAATGGAAAGGTGAAAAGGAAGTTTTTGGCTGCAGCAGTGGGTAACTTTTATTTAGCCCTGTAGCCTAATTATTGGCCGCATGCCCTGTATACAGCAATTATAAAAAAATAGTCCTTTTCCCTGCTTGCATAAATCAGGCAACATTTGTGCACGTGTCATGTAAATGACCTATCAATAAAAATATGAGCTTGCTTTGGCTAATAACAGAAAAGAATATTCAAGAAACCACTATTGTTATCGCTATGACATAGAGTTACACATGTTACATCAGAATGGGGTGCAGTGAGAAATGAACAAAGGCTAGCAATGAGGTACTAATGTTATCTGTTGCTTCCAGAGGTCTCTAAAAGTAAGCCAGGGTTCTCCTCTTTTAGGAGGCTAAATAAGTGTGTTCAGCTCATAAGTTCAGGAACTTCAAATATACCAATGCACGAAGCTCCCTGTAACTAGTGCACATGATGCGTAATAGAAGGGAAAGGCAAGAAAGCGAAGAAACAAGATTTGGAAGATCGGAAGAGCACACGTCAGGCTACGAGCAGTAATAATAATTGAACAAGCTTTAAAGGATAGGGTGCCAAAAGTTAAAGGGTTGAATGACATGTACCAGAGATATTCTAATGCCCATAGAAGGCATTGCAAAAAATGACCACCACCAGTGATGCATTGTGAAGTGTGCTACCAATGAAAAAGTATTTCAAATATGGAAAACTTGGCAGTGTAGTATTAGAAGTGAGCACTGTAAGAAATGCTCACCGTGGGCATTTGAACATCCCTCTGAGACTTCTTTTAGTAAAGTAAATTAATCTTGTAGTCTATGGTGCTAGGTTGCACAAATAGGGTTACGAACTTACGTGATGCAGGAGGCACCAAAATAACGGTGCTAGAATGAAAATAAAATCTCAACTCAAACAATCCCCTAGACAAAGATCTTCTACGATCATCTGGAAAGGTTAGCTTTGAATACAAAAGGGTAAGGTATAGGTATGGGGTATAGCAATAAAGCCAGGTAAATACTATTTTGGACTTTGACTATGTGTTGTTGAAAATACATGTTTGCAAAAGGATGCTCCTCTAAAAACTTCGAGAAATAGACAGAAATTATAGTCAAATAGATTTTGTCTCTATTTGAAAGGGATATAGGTACTTATGATTTATAACTCCTGGAAAGAGATCAACTACACAACATGGGTAGGGCTAGAAGTGATTATAGAAATTGGAAAGTACTAAATCTGTACTAGTTCATAATCCAAGATGGTAAAACTTTTAGGGCGAAAACGAATAACATTCAAGGATAAAGTACTGATGAAGGTGAAAGAAATATAAACCAAGATAGTAGCACGATGCAGAATGAGATGGTTAACTGCATGTGAAACGAAACAGAAGAGGAACTAGAAGAGTCTAACGGCAGAAGCATACTTAATATTCAGGAAAAAATAACAAATAAAATAAAATCTAATCTATAATATGTTAAAAATCCTTAGTGTTAACGGTTGAGAATCATCTTGTATACGTTTTTATCCAATCTATATTTATGGTGTGTTCGATTCGAAAAGATGAAAAAGGAAAATATTTTCCTATTTCATGGAAAACAAAAACTAGGTGGTAGGAATTGTTTTACAAGGAAAATGGGTCAAAGTATGGCTAAATTGATTGTACCATGGAATTTCAGTTCCATTTCCATTTGTTTATCAAACTCAACTCATAAAGATAAGAATTTTTTTTCCATGAATTTGTGCACCCGTTGGTGAACAAATTTTTGTTTGAATTAAGAGAGAATAAGTGGAGTTAAACGGTGGAGATTTTTGTAGTATATGTGGGTCCCATGAGATGTGTGGATGTGATTTCTTTGATCAAATTCAAATTTGAAATAGAATGGGAAAATATGAGAATTTATGAGTATGCAAACGGGGGTGACATTTTCCATGGAAAACAACTCCGGTCAAACAGGCTCTTAGATTATTTTATTAATGTCATTATGACTTTTAATTTATTGGTTGGCACATAAATTCATTTGATAAAATATAAAGATCTAATTTACTAAGTCCTTTGATATATGCATTGTAGTCATCCTAGTAGCGGACAATGTATTTTAATTGTTATATACATGTTTGACGTTCTTCATTAGTTTTCAGAAAACATAACAAACCTATAAATAGGTATTGGAATAAGAGATTTACATAAGAAGTAAAGAACAAGAAAACGACATTATTATTTAAGTTTCATTTTTCATTTCCTTTAAATGACGGTTTTGTGTTCATTTCCTATAGAACCAAAATTTATCTTTTTATAGATAAGTGGTCAAAGAGAAAACAACGATGAAAGTTATGAAGTTTGGGTGCCCAAAAATAATATAAGAAACACATCTAGTGCGCCAGTGAACAGATTATGAAAAAACAGAAGTTCTTTATATATCAGTAGGAGAACTTGAATTGAAATAAGCTCTATAGAGATAATGAATGTAAGTATGCCTGAGTTGTTTTGATTAGAATAGTCTTTTGTCCTACTTCATTTCAAACTAGTTGATATATACTATTTATTTTTTAGTTTTTGTGGTTGACACTTTGCTTACTTGTAACTTTATTTTGAAAAAAGGAAAAAGAAGAAGAAAAAGAAAAATGAAAAGGAAAGAAAAACCATTAAGGTGGTAATGCATTTTTAAAACTCTTATGAGAATAGATCGGAATAATTTTAAAGGAGATACTTTTATTTGAAACTTTATTCAATATTAATACTGCAAAAAATTAATAACTAAAAAGATTCAAAATAAAATTTTTAAAATAATGTGCACTGCACATTCACTCTAACTAGTGAAATAAAAAAGTGGTGGAATGGAACAGTTCATATAAGTCAGAACTATAAAGGAAATGCTTTAGATGTTCGACAAGTAACAAAAATGTCAATGCTTATAATGTAGAAGCTAGCTAGACAAGAAGCCAAGACCTTAATTCGGCACCATCATCAAGGGGAGCATGTCAGAGATTGTACATTTATTTTAGAACTAAAGATGGAAAATACTGTATAAAATATACCTTATCAAAGAGAAAAATAGAAATCTATGCCAAATTAACCATCTAATATACAAAATTTTCAGTAATTGAAGAGGTTCAGATGAGCCAGCCTCAAATTGTCAGCACTGATGGTTGAAAACTGACACGGTCTCTAACTGGTCATATATGTGGCAGAGTTTGCAATAAAATTTACCCCTTTCAAAATAGCAATATAGAGATGCAAAGACAACGCCAATAAAATGGCAGTCATACACAGTTTTAACAAGGAATAATGAAGGAATAAGATCCACGTAGATTAGCACACACAGTCGAATGGACTAACTGAAATTCAGCATACCTCCCGGATGAAATTTCATGTATGGGGCTATATTGTATACACGTCCTTTAAGAACAGTCCACAATGAACCTTCTGACTGATTCTGTTTCACTTCATTCAAAGATATAAGCCTCTTATTTGATTGTCCCTTCAAACCTGAAACACAAAATAATATGGGGCTAAGACAAGTTGGAAAAAGTTACCTATTTAGTCGTCAGTAAATAATCTGTGCATGTATTAGAATTTAGAAGCCAGTATGATAAAAAATGCTGAGTTGGTCTCGGGTCACATTTAAGGGAGAATTAATCTCATAAATTCAAACTAGTTGCAAAATGAGATACTACAATCATAATGAACAAACAATCAGACATACATGTGCCACAATTCAGTAGTGTCCTTTTTTTTTTTTCTTTTTTTGGCAGATCCATACGGAGGATCGAAGAGTTCAAAATGAAATGCCTTGTAAAACCGTGTCTGAGCAAAGAGATAAAGATCTAGCCTTAGGAAGTCAAACAATGGCATCACATAGAGCATGGGCAATTATACACAGCATCCTGAACTATTTTCCTTCTTGCTTCCTGGTCTCATCATTTCTTCTCCGGCTGGGAGTTGGTGGGTGATTAGTTTTATTTATTTATTTTTTTGTTTAAAATATCTGACAAAATGCTGTTGGAAATGCGTATTAAAAGAAAGCAATGTATGTAGATGATGAGAAAAACATGAAATAAAAAATTTTAAATGCCCAAAAAATGATGAAACTGGGGGTAATTCAGTCAGCCAGAAAGGCACCAAATAGTTTGAATTCACAAGAGGTTCTTATCTGAACACATAGGCAGCCAAAACTGAACATAGCCCATCTAAAGAGATACTGTTTCTTACAGGTTACAAACAAACAATTAAAAACCAGAAGTCTGAAAATCTGTGTTCACATAGGAGCACTTTCGGGGGGGGGGGGGGGGGGGGGGGGGG